>OY735198.1:76497940-76692940 GCA_963457665.1 Thysanoteuthis rhombus
CAGATTCATAAGCGTAAATCTTCATACCCCACCAGTAAATTATCTAACTTTCTCTCTTCCTATCTCCTCTCCCTATTATTAAGCGAACTAATTTCCCTTTCACCCTTTCTCTCTAACTCACCCGTTCAGAAAACTACCAATATTTTCCTTCTGAATAGAATAAGGAATATCTTGAATGAAATAAATTATATTTCAATTAATGTAATCTATATTCTATCACCATTTAACTATCATTAAAATTCCATCTCACAGTGACTCCATGAATGTCCAATATCTCAAGTTTATTGCACACATGTGTCATAGACCAAATACTAATCTTGCTAAGTTGAATATTTTCTTTGTTACTGTTCCAGAATGTTAGAGATCCTTGGATGAGTAAATCGCAGTTCGTTGGAAATATATGACCTTAATGAACCAAACAAGAGGCACAATTGAGAGCTCGTTTCATCAGACTATTTGATATAATTTTAAGCCGAGTAACTAATGTCTCATTTACATGAAACTACTAAGAATCTGAGTCAGAAAGGTAAAGAGCTTTATATGAGTAATAACCCCCCATGCAGTGGTACCTCATAACTTTCAGTCTAATGTTATTGCCATTTAACTATTCACATGCGTTAAGTCCACATTATATCATAACAATTAAGCTATTCCCATGCAGTAGGACCGTTGTAACCATCGAGCTCTTCGAATGCAGTGATACCTCATAATTTCAGGCCAATGTTGCAACATTGAGCTATTACCATGCAATAAGTACTCAACATTTTCAGTCCAATGTTATAACCATTCAGATATTCTAATGCAGTGAGACCTCATCATTTAAAACCCAATTGTATAACCATTGGGATATATCCATGTAGTAAGTGCTCATAATTTTGGTCCAATATTATAACATGTAGTATTCCCATGTAGTATGTTGAACAATTACCATGCAACAAGTACGCAACATTTTCAATACAATGTCATAACCACTAGGCTATTCCTGTGCAGTGAGACCACATTTGAAGTCCATTGAGCTTTTCGAATGCAGTGAGATCTCATGAATTTCAGACCAATGTTATTACCATTTGGCTATTCCCATGCAGTAAACCCTCATCATTCCAGTCCCATGTTATTATCTCATATAAGATATTATCTATAATATTTAGAAAGAAACCGGGGGAAAATGAATCCATGTAGATTACTGAAAAGAGGAGAGAAGGGGAGAAAAAGAAGTCAATCACTTTAATTAAAGGTTAAGAAAGGAGCTAATACGGAAAAAGTTGTGCAGTTAACCGAGGATGTAAGAACATTTTCACACGTGAATCTGATCCTTGTTTACATTACAGATCGGCAACAAAAATTGGAAAGGGAAAGGGAGATAATGGAATGATATGATCTTCAACGTCGACGTCTGAAAATGAAATAGAATTTCCCTCCGATTTTGACCCCAAAAAGTGAATAAAAACTGCTCCTCGTCAATTTCAACTTCCAAAAGTTAAAACGGGTTCCCCATTGATTTTGACCTTTGAAAGTGAGAACAAATGCCCCCCCCCCGATTTCACTGCAGTGAAATTATTTCTAATGACTGACTAAGCGGACCTGTTTTTGGGGGTTATTTTCTTTAAATAATGAATTTATGATCCGAACCATACTGGATGAATTTTCATAAAACCAACTGAATTTTACCACAACCACCACTGATTGATTTATGAGATGAAAAGAAGTATACATGGGTGGTGGTGATTCATAATTTCCCTTGGAATATTGATTCTTTTTAGTTTCTATCATCCTATTGATGTTAAAATGAGGGTCTTATGGCTTATCAACATCATCATCAGTCTTTCATCGCCCGTTGTTGGACATAGACCTTCCAGAGGATTCGTTACAGCTCTCTATCGTGGGCATCGTGGAGCCAATATTTTCTGACCCTTTCTACTTCGTCTTGTCATCTCATATCCTGCCAGCCTTGGTTCTGCATTTGGGGATCCATGTTGTGATGTCCATTGGCTGTCTGCCATTCTTGCAACACGGCCAGCCTATTGCCATTAGAGTTTCCTAATGATTTCTGTTATGTCTCAGACTCCTGTTTTCTCCCTGATATATAGTGCTGTCTTGTGATCTCTCCATGTGAGGTTGAGCAAGATTCTCTCAAGTGCATGTTGCATGCTTTTCAGTCTGCGGGTCATTTTCTTGGTTAGGTTCCATCTTCCAGCTCCATGGATGACTCTCGGGAGGATGCATTGGTTGTAAACCCTTCTTTTCAGGACCGATGGGATATTCTTGTTTTTGAAGGTTGGGCTTGCTTTGTCGAAGGCTTGCCATCCCAAAGTGATTTTCCGGTTGATTTTTTCCATCTTTTGTGGATTCCAAGGAGATTCGTTGTTTTAGGTAGATGTAGTGACCTCCTTTCTTCAGCTTCGTTTTTTCATTTTTTTCCAACATTTTTGTTGTACATGGTATTCGTTTTGCTGAAGTTCATATGATGGCCAATTTTCTTGCCCTCTTTGCTCAGTTCGTCGAACATTAGTTGGAGGTTGAGGACGCTCTCTGTAAAAAGGCCAATGTCGTCTGCAAATCTGAGGTTACTGGTATTCGCTGTCTATTCTGATTCTTTTGTTTTCCCAGTCTAAATTTCAGAAGATCAACTCGAAGTAGGCTGTGAAGAGTTTGGGTGAGCAAGCATAACCTTGTTTTCCCCCTTCGTGGAGCTGAAAGGGCTGAGAGTCTTTATGTAGACTGATAAAAGAGCTGCTATGACGGTTTATATGTTGCAATACTCTGACATATACAGTGTCTACATCTTGTAGAGCGATAGCATCAATAATCTTGGGAATTTCTTCTAAATTGAAGGCCTTCTTGAAGTCTATAAATGCTACCGCGAGTGGCATTTTATATTCTGCTTTCTCTTTTAGTTGAGTTATCGAATGGAGATGGTCCATGGTTGAGTATCTTCTTTTAAAGCTAGCTTGTTTCTGTGGCTAGTTTTCATCTAATGTTTTGGTGATTCAGTTGTTGATAACTTGGGTGAAAAGTTTGTAGATGCAGTTGAGTAGACTTATTGGTCTGTAGTTATTGATGTCCCCCAGGTCTCTTTTTTCATGTAATAGCATTATGGTTGCAGTGTTCAAATCTTCTGGGAATTTCAAATGCTATCAAATATTCATCAAATAGCTCACTGTTTTTGATATCACAGGTAGGATTTATTGAACAAATTTATCAAAATCATTATCAATTTTTTACTTTTTCATCTTATTTTTTTTTCAGTTACTTTTTATCACAACTTACTCAGACCGTCAGTCTACGTCAATGGGCAAGTGGCAGAGATCGGAGATTATGAGCAGCAATGAGCTCTTACAAATCTAGTCGTTAAACTAATTCTTCATCCCCCCCCGATAATTCAGTGCCATGTTTGCTATCATTTTTACATACATTAGTTCCTGATTTATTTCTAATTGGTTGTAGCATTGTAATCCATTATCAATTTTCGATAAGTATTTTTCTTTCAACTTAATTTATTTTTTATTTTCATTTGTTGCAACCCGAACAACGCAGATAGGAAATGACCCAACTTTTACTCACTACCATAGACTGACGGTCCGAGTAGTTGCGATGAAAAACAACTAAATTCAAATGTTTTGATAAGAAGGAAATAAAATAAACTGAGGTGAAATGATTTACTAGTCGTCAGTTAATAATCGTCTACAAGGCTTCAATTAATTGCTTCTTATCACTCAGGTTTTTTTTTTTATAGATTATTGATGCGCCATAAAACTCTGATCAGAGACGTGACAGATAACGAAGTATTCACGTAAAACATTAATATACTTACACTATGTATTGTCTGTTTGTTCCTCTCAAAAACACTGTCGTTAAGCACAAGTAACAACAACAGCAATAATAATAATAATAATAATAATAATAATAATAATAATAATAATAATAATAATGATGAGAAGAAGAAGAAGAAGAAGAAGAAGAAGAAGAAGAAGAAGAAGAAGAAGAAGAAGAAAAATTAAATTGATAAACCCGATTCAAAGTTTTAATACCAGTACAGACATGTATGTTTTATGACTTCTAAACATATCTCTGCTGAAATACTTATAAGTATTTGAATACATCTGATCATCACCAGTATATATATGTGCTTTTGCTATCTCCTGTGTAGATGAAGTAATTTTGCAAACAAGAAAGAACATGACATTGAATTGTCAAATCAGATACACATCAAGATTTAGAATACCCATAAACATTAGACTGAATTCTCATGTAGTGAAATTTTGCAAATAGTTGGGTAACTCAGCCAAACAAGTGTGCATTTCATGATAAAAAATAAATAATCTGGAACACTTATCGCCAAAGGCACTCCCCCCCCCCAAATGGATATTGATCTATCAAGGATTTTCAACGTGTCGCCCATAGCAGCCATTTTCAAAATCAGGGCGAGGTTTACTGTGGGGCCCACATGAGAATAGAGTAAGAAAAATACCCGGTCCTCTGTGGCCTTTAAAAGATTGTATGTGTTTTAGCTGCTGAGACTGCATGGTAGCTGAACAAGTTGCATACTTGCCAGTGGTCGATGTTCGAACTCAAGGATTGAGCTTGGATTTAAAATTCTGATTTTCGAGGCCGATACGACCTTCCTACTTCTTACCCTCACCCCACCTAGTTTGGTTTTGTTATATTTTGGTGATTTGAATGTGACACCCGTCGAGATCTTCCTATTTTTTTGAAGCACGATAAAGTTCACTGTGTGCCATCAGAGATTTTAAAAGATTCGCGTGTATTTGTGAGTTCTTTTATATATTTGTGTGTTCCAGTACTCCTGACCATTTTGCCTGCAGACTTGAAAATTGGCCTTAGTACTCCAGCAGACCCCTTCTAAAAGAATTCTCTAGGATCTAGAAGTTTTTAGACGCTTTTTTCGCTCTATTATAGATGTCATTATTAGATTTTCTTCTGGTAATTTTTTGCCACTGTGTTTATTCAATTATTGCCTATAATAGCAAGTTCTGTTCCTTATCGTAAGGGAGGCTATTCTTTATATATAAATTATATTCTGATTCTATTATTTCGATAATGATTTCGGGTTTGTACGCCTCTTTGTACAGAGACACTCCTAGATGCTGCAGGGTCAAAATTCACACAAACTTTCATTCCGACTGAAGATGATTGCTACAAGTTTTGTATTGGATATATGATAAATAAAGAAATATAACAATAACACGTTTTTTTTTTAGTATAAACTTATTTATTGATTTGAATGAAATGAGCCTATGCCTATTTGTTGCATACAATTTGGTTGATATACAAGAGTTGTCAATTTGATTCAGTCGGCAAGAGTGTCACCAGCCGATCACTTGGTCAAGATTTCAAATCACCTTCGGTAAGTGTTCATATTATAAATCGGTTTGGTTCAACGTGACGGGACAAACAGAGAAGAGTTTACTCCCATAAATTAGGTGAGGATTGCTGTTGTTACGGTAGATAAAACAAAGTCTACTCCAGACTTGGATTGGAGTTCAACAAAGGTTTCGATTGATCTTCTTAATTTCTATTGGCTTAGTGGAGACACACTTTTGCTAGTCGAAGGGGTTACTTTTCACGGCCAACCACTTTTCGGTGCTACATATTTATGTTAGAAATATATTGAATGACATTATATTGGTTAGGCGGTGGTACGCTTTGCTCGCCACCATTCATGGCCAACCCTTTTGGGTGTTGGCAACTTGCTAGTCTTGACTTTCATAAAAAAACTAGTTCATCATTAATCAACTAATATGATATTAGGTTGCTGCAAAAATAATTGTAGTTTTTCACCATCAGCTTTATAGAAGTATATCTCAGCTTAGATTAAAAGTAACCTTCAGAATCTATCCATTTCCCCAACTAAAAACAAGCCCATTTATTCCGGAGGCACAGGATTCTGGGACCCTGGAATAAATACATTTTAAGGTGTTTAGAGCCGCTGCTCTAACTAAGATTGCCATAATTCATTATTTTTTTTATAAAAAATGTGTGATCAGTTAATTTACTTAATTAGAATTGAAAACCGATACTACACTCTATCAATCACCTTCTACGTAGCATGACATGTCTTGTGCGTTACAAAGTGACTGGCACCGTTTTTGTAAATATAGATAACCCTAAAAGAGCAAGTGCTCATGCGATAATGTTGATTTATCCAAGTCTTAAACTCAGATTGGGTTGTATCGTGGCTGAGATATTTCCCACCGGCTGTCATGGTTCGAGACCTAGTTGACCTCCCAAAACCCAAAACAAAATAGATTTTTCAATGCTGATGTTTGAGGCAGACCAGTTTTATCTAGTTATGCACTTGACACTACACAGTCTTCCTGTCCATCCTCTTCCTCATTTAGCTTTGTGCCAGACTTGGCCAAGATTAGTGAATATCTTTAGGGAAATGATGTCTCATATCTATGCAACTGAGAGAATAAGATTTACCCATGCACATAGATTTTGTATTTGATGGAATGGGTTGATGATAAACTCTAGGATTAATGTATTTAAGGTCTGTGCAGGTCTATGTTGATCGTCTGTTAATCTTTGGCATATCAGTTACAGCCAAGATGTGCACCAAATGTGGACCAGATGCCTGGCAAGTCACCTTAAAAGAACCTGGGGATACCGAAACAAAAGTAATGTAGCTGTTAACACATGTGAACAAGCCCTATAAAAAGGTCATATAACAAAGCCACTGGCCTTCAACTTCTAACATGATGTTATATTTTAGATAAAGGAGATATTAAGTCAGTTGTACGTATGAATTTTAAGCTTGATAAAGCTTAGAATTCTGAAATGAAAGGGTCTGTCACTGTCATGGAGCATCTCATTCAGTTTATGTGGGGCCTATTTCTCCAACGTTTGAACATTTCTTATTGCTTTGGGATGGTCTGATACAGTCGCTTTGAAAGTCCACAGAAAGTGTTCAAACTGTTGTTCGTGAGTTGTTGGCCACGAAAATAAGTCTAACTTCTTGTGTAAACAACATTTCTTTTAAGGGCTCAATAACGGATTATATCTCTATTTTATATTGGATCCGCACGTAATGCAATCACCTTAATAAATCTTTAACTTTCAGGATCATCCTCTATATCAGTAATTTTCAACCTTTTTCATCTGGTGCCACATTGAGCTAGGTGCTAAAATAGCTGAGGCACATCATCTGTATACAAGCTGATCATTCAAAAGAAAATTAATGATAATAATGTGCTTATAAGTTGAACAAACTAATGATTTATTAATTTTGTTGCCAAAAATAAGTTGTTGATGATAGTTTGCATAAGATTTTGAAAGATTTGTGCATATTTGTTATTACCACGCATGAAACAAAACGTCATTGAAACAAGAAGCCATTCATTAAAGATTAATGAGACTGGCGATTCAGTCCGTTCGAGTATCCGATCAAATGCTTTCCTCTTCGGTTCTTGTTTCTATCTCATTGGAAATTTGATTTTTTGTTTTGATTAATGAAGAGTTTTCTGCTTTGGATTCTGTTGTTGTTGTCTGTGAAAAATGTTAATTTTGTAATGAGTTCTTTTGTTATCAATAAAGCCTCTGACTGATGGTCGTGGTTATTGTTCTGTTCATAAGGTCATGGAGGCCATCAGTCAGCAAGGTGTAGATCTGGTATATGTTGAAGTGTTGAAACATATATACAATCACGGCAACTCCTTTATCAGGCTACATAAAGACTCTGACCCCTTTCAGCTCCAGAAAGGAGTAATACAAGGTGATACCAGCTCACCTAAACTCTTCACAGCCTGCCTCGAGATGATCTTCAGAAGGCTAGACTGGGAGAGTAAAGGAATTAAGATAGACGGCGAGTATCTGAGCAACCTTAGATTTGCAGACGACATAGCCCTTTTTGCAGAGAACCTACACGACCTCCAACTAATGATAGATGAACTAAATGAAGAAAGTTGGCCTACACATGAACTTCAGCAAGACGAAGATCATGTGCAACAACCACATCGGGGATAAAAACACTAAGATCAAAATCGAGGACACACAACTGGAAGAAGTAGACCACTACATCTACCAAGGACAACGAATCTCCATGAGACCCTCAAAAGAAGAGGAAATCAAGCAAAGAATCACACTACGATGGCAAGCCTTTGGCAGAGCTAGCCCAACCTCCAAAAATAATAAGATCCCATAATCCTAAAGAGAAGGGTGTATAACCAATGCATCCTCCCAATAGTCACTTATGGAGCTGAAACATGGAACCTAAGCAAGAGACAGACCCGAAAATTGAGAACAATGCAACGTGCACATGAAAGAATAATGCTGGGTCTCACATGGAGAGACCACAAGACAGCACAGTACATCTGAGAAAAGACAAGACTTAGGGACATCATAGAATCCATTAAAAATCTCAAATGGCGGTGGGCTGGCCACGTTGCAAGATGATGATGATGATGATGATGATGATATTTTTTCTCTTTTTTTATTGGTGTACAACCGATTCATCCTCCCAATAGTCACTTATGGAGCTGGAACATGGAACCTAACCAAGAGACAGACCTGCAAATTGAGAACCATGCAACATGCACATGAAAGAATCATGTTCAACATCACATGATGAGATCACATGACAGCAAAGTACACCCGGAAGAAGACAGGAGTTAGGGACATCATAGAATCCATTAGAAATCTCAAATGGCAGTGGGCTGGCCATGTTGTAAGAATGGCAGATAACCGATGGACATCGCGACTTAGCAGAGATTCCATCCCAAACCGTGGCCGGCAGAGTATTAGATGGAGAGACGAGCTAGACAAATTCAGAAAGTACTGGCTCCGCGACGCCTATGATTGAGAATATGTGGCAAATCCTGAGGAAGGTCTATGTCCAACGACGGGCGATGAAAGTCTCATGATGGTGTCGATAAGTCATAAAAATGTAATGATTTAGAAAACCATTTATTAAAAGCTAACAGATGAACCCATTTTAACATCAATAGGGTGATAGAAACTGATGAAGTTTGTTCTCTTGTAAAAACACCCGTCTCTATGTTAATATCGTCTTTATGTCATTAGCTTCATACAGACACTCACATGCATAGACATATTCACAACATACGAACAGACCAATCCTGTATTGAAGCAGAAAGGAATATTTACATGCAAAAGAACTCTTTTTCAATCTCTCTCAATCACACGCACGCACAGATACAGACACAGAGACACAGGCAGTTAGGTAGTTTATTATGAGGGTAGGAAAGGAGAGGGCAAAAATGAAAATATGATATCTTACTAAAGGGGCAGGAAAACTTTCCGCATATGAACCTAATCCATATTTGTATGACATTTAGATGATATGGATCAGCAACGAAGATAGGGAGGGGTAAGGGGGAGAATGAGAACACATAGGCATAGGGCGAGAGAAGGGTAGAGGCATTATTATTATTATTATTATTATTATTATTATTATTATTATTATTATTAAAAAAAAAACTAACAATAAGCATTTTTGTAAAATTTAATGAAAGATGATCTGGTTGTTTCCGAGCTTGTCTGTGCACGCGTGTGTGCATGTGTTTGTATGTGCGTTTGTGTGTATGTATGTGTTTAAGTGCAAAGAAAGTGTATGCAAATTTGTGTGTGCTAGAGTGAATATATACATATGTGTGTGTGCGTGTGTGTGTGTGTGTGTGTGTGTGTGCTCATGTGATAATACGTGTATGTGTCCAGCAGAATAAATCTTGCCGTAGATTCATTTTTACAATTAGGAAAAGATCGTCGTATTTGTTTTACGATAAGCACACAAAAATAGACGCTTCTGTTTATTTATCTTATTCTACCCACAGAATGCTACCCAAGCGAGGGATCACACCCGGACCCACATGTCAAGACGCAAACAGCTTATCCGTCGCCCGACTGTTCTTCTCCATTTACCACCACTGAATCTACCCCGGGTGAGTCTTTCCTTTAAATCCAGATACACCTATTCGGTTTGCGTAAGTGTTATCAAAAAATGGCAATTTACAATCTCGATAAGGGGGTAATTGATGATTTGTATTTAGTTATCCAAACAATAATGACATGCAAAATCCTTACAAGTTTAAATTCTATGTTTTACGAAGCGATCAAAATGAAGCTTCTCTTATTGTTCACTTGATTAATGCAAGTAGAGATGTTACGCATGTTGATATGAATCTTAGGTATCCCCCCCTTCATTCACCAGGCAAATATATCTTTTATGATTCTTTCTACATACTTTGAGAGCAAAGTAAACGCTTATTTAATACTCAACTTCAAAAGCAACCATTAGCATTACCTCCCAACCCTAATCCACAACTTTAAAAATAACTCTTTACTATCAGGAAAAATCACTAATTATTCTCTTTTAAATGATGGATTTTCAAGAAACGTTTTCCTTACAGCAGAAAAGTTCTGGAACTTTGAAAAATTTTATTAAATTGTTTTAAGATAAGTCATTTTTGTTTGCAACGTGAGTAACGTGGGGTTTTCAGTGAATCTTTTTTTTATTCAAAACTTTAGTTTTATTCAAAACTACTTTTAAGTTTGATTTTAAAAACTTGAGGGGGACAGATGAAAAGTATTTCTAAAAGAACATTCATTCCATGACTGGGAAATGCAACATTGTATCATCGTAACTAATTCTAGTTAACTCCCAAATCATTATTTCTATGTATTACTATAATAATTTTATTACCCGAATTCAACAGATGAATAATTTCTAAGTAGTTAGTGAATGAGTGAATTTAACAACTTTAGTGTTCTATAACCCTTATGATATATACTAAGTTTAACAAATGACACAAAGAAAACCAAATAGGATAAAACTTGGTTTGACAGATTTTGTTGCGTCGAACCTTTAAGTGGTGGGACCTGCTTTAAAAAATTTGCTTTCTAGGTGGGGTGCCTACCTTGAAAAATCGACATTCAATGTTGGTAGGGGCTGCCTTGTAAAACTGACATTTTAAATCCTGTCAGAATTTCGGTATGGAACAAAACCAAAGTAATAGAATCGAAGACCATTGGAAAATACGTTGTTTAAAATAAGCAACTCATGCTGCGCTCAAATGATACCATCAGCAGGCCGAGAATAGATATCAACAAACACGAGGGAGTAATTCATAAAAAAGAAGACTAGACTGTAAATTAAGGTTCCGAAAATTATTACCGAAGTGTCATTTTGGACATGACCTTGAAAATAGGAGTGTTTTTGTAGCTTATTTGCTTCAACACATAGGTCAGGTGGTACAGAGGCATACAGCAGCTCAGTGGGAGGGTATGGGGTGGTGTGGGAAAAACGATTCTGAGAACTTACACGGATAGGGGAAGACAAGCTTAATAACTGCCGGAGAAAGATGCAAGACGTGACCTTAATGAGAGGATAAGAAGATGTCCCCTCATTAGATAAGAGGCTCAAAATTCAAAATACAACACCTGAAGAATGTCGGAGAATGCATCAACCGAAACATTGTGATGAAAAAACAAAACAAAACTAACACAACAAAATCGAGGACATTAATCTGAATCAGATATTTCATGTAAATTTCCTTCATTTACTGGATATTTATCAAGCTGAGCTAATTTAGCCACAGAGCAAAACAGAGAAAATATTATGCAACCTTGCTAGAGGGAAAGCATACCTGTCATGAAAATTTCGAAATCTAGACTGTTACCTTCACTCAGGCAGCGACCACTGACGCTGTTCGGAGATACGAAATTACTTTGGCCACCATAACAGGTCAAAGACAAGATTATAAATACTTACTATGGTTATCTGTCATGGGGATACAAAAACGGGGCACTGTGAAGTTCTAACTTATTGTAGTAAGGAATAGTCAAGACATAACTTTATTTACAAAGTTCAGCTTAGTCTGGCGCAAAATGACACCATGCTCTAGAACATGAGAATGTCTGTTCATGCATGTGCAAACGTTTTATACGAGCATGCTGTTATATAATAATTTAAGTAAAGAAGACGAGGCTATCTTAATGGCAGAGATCGTTGTACATTTCCTATCAATATCGGTGTTCGAGCCCAGTTAAAAACCTGCATTTCGAATGCTGATTCTTAAAGCAGCAGATCTTTATTTTTCGAGAAATCTGTGCAGTAAATCTTTTTCCGTCTCCCTGTTCAATCTTATGCCGTATTGATCAAAGCTTAGCAAAATCTGAGATACACACTATCACTCATGCTCACGTGTGAATATTTCTAAGAAGCGTTTATTTTTCAGAATGCCTTAAGTGAAAAACCGAAGATCCTGGTTCAGGGTTCCTTGACTTTGGCAGCTCCAATTAAAGAGCAGAAAGAATATCGTAAAGTGAGTGATGCCATCGCTAATAATTACAGTTTACAGGCGCGTCATCTAACCACTTCACTCATCTATGAAGCAACCAAATATGGTGAGTTACAACAAAGCCACTACACATTCACATCATTTGTACAAAAACACATAATAGATAATAAACCAATCATTATTATTGAATTCATTCAATATGTTTTGTTGAATGAATTAGGTAACGGCGAAGCGAAACCCTGTCTTTAATAAATACGTAATAAAGTGTTTACTGACTAATGATACTTATCATTTTGACGTTGGTATCATGATTTCCGTTTTAATACGCTTGTTTCAAATATAGAAGTTTAAATTTGAAACGAATTTCGTTGAAATATCTATCTATCTATCTATCTAAGGCTCTTGAATATTTTAATATTTTGTGGTATTTTGTGATTTAACTAGAATTGATCATGATGATTTACTGCAAGTACCTGGCATTTCGAGGATAATTCATAAATGATTAAATGAAAATAGACTCGATGAACAATATTCCTAATCAAATTGATAACACACATACGTATCTATGTATGTATGTACGCATGAGACCCCTGAACAATTTGGTGATTGTATGGTTTGATTATAGTTGATAATAATATATCTACTTTCAATCATTCAATATTTTTTTTGATATTTGAAGTGTACCAAACTTAATTTTTATCACTGTGATCATATATTTCAATGTAGGATTTGCATATCATATGACAAATTTCAACCTATTGTCAATGTTGATAAGACATCAAGGAAATCTCATGAAGATCTAATACAACTGAACATGTAAAATGTATCATGTTTCGAGGTTATGGTATCTGTCGAGGTTGACTTTAGGGGAACAACTTTTTCGGCATCTACCTGGAGTGAAAGAGAGGTTTGCCCAAATCTTTCATTCACCTACTCTGTTCTCTGTCAATGATATGGTCATTCCAACGATGATATAGTCTGTATACTATAACTACTGATATATAAAACGCAATGTGTTTCCATACACACATGCACGTGTACACAAACACTCATCTATCTATCTATCTATCTATCTATCTATCTATCTGTGTATCGTGTAAATTTTCCATTTTTAACCAGTGAAAAGGAAACTTTATGAGTCAAATTTATATAGTCCCAAAATATCCGTGGCTATGTACTATGCAAGTCATCTTTGATCCTATCATTTTCATTTCAACGTGTTTCCACATAACTATCTTCATTTTTATTTCATGGTCTTGGTGTATGTAATATAGTTATATATTTTCATTTATATTTATAATGTTATTCTTCATTTCGGGGTTCATCAGTGAATAGATCGTGTATGTGTGTGTCGCACTTTTCAATAAGCTGACAGATACTACACAATAACCTGAGGCAGAAGTGATAGGGGAGCAACACTTTGATCCCGGGCAGAGCACACATATACTCTGATCTTAGACAAAAGTACTGATTCGTACGTAAATAATTCCGTCATTTTTTTACGACTACTACGATTACTACTACTATTCATTTTAAATTCATGCTGTCTAAGGTAACATATTTTATCTTTCAGGCTTTACCATGGAAGAACTGCACATGTTTTCCCCACGTTGGAACAACGAGAAAGAACCAATCCTAGCCTCAGAACAGAAATATCCGTAACTAAAACTATTGCTTATAATTTTTTTTATGTAGATCAATAATTGAAAGTTTAGATAACCTTTGAAATAGATATTATCTTGAATATCAATGCATTCAAGGGTTACAAATGAAGGAATCAATCAGCTAAAAAGAATGGGAAATAACTTCATTTATTCTGATTTTGTCTAACAGATAAAATTCAATACATAGGAACAAACTCTAAAAATCACACCATCATCATAATAAGTCTTTTAACGTCCGTCCTTGAACATAAACCTTCCTCAGGATTCGCCACACCTCTCTATCGCAGGCGTCGCAGAGCCACTGTTTTCTGAATTTGTCCACTTTGTCTCTCAATATAGTATCCAACCGGCCACAGTTGCACATGTGATCTCTGAGGATCCATGTTATGAGTCGGGATTTCCATCGGTTGTCTGTGATTATTGTAACGTGACCAGCCCATTGCCATTTGATTCTTTCAATGGATTCTATGATGTTTCAGACTCCTGTCTTCTCCCTGATATATTGTGCTGTCTTGCGATCTCTCCATATGAGGTTGGGCATGATTCTTTCATGTACACGTTGCATGGTTCTCAATTTGTGGGTCAGACTATAGGTAAGGTTCCATCTTCCAGCTCCATAGGTGACTATCGGTTGGTTGAATACTCTTCCTCTGACGACTATTGGGATTTTCTTGTTCTTGAAGGTTGAGCTTGGTCTGCCAAAGGCTTGCCATCCTAAAGTGATTCTTTGCTTGATTTCTTCTTCTTTCAAAGATTCCATGGAGATTCGTTGTCTTAGGTAGATGTAATGGTCAACTTTCTTCAGTTCTGTGTCTTCGACTCTGATCTTTGTGTTTTTATTCCAGACTTGATTGTGGCACATGACCTTTGCTTTGCTGAAGATCATGTATAGACAGACTTTCCAGCTTTCCTCATTTAGTTTATTTAGCATTAGTTATAGGCCGTGAAGGTTTTTCTGCGAAAATGCCAATGTCGTCTGCGCACCTGAGGTTGCTCAGATATTCACCGTTTATTTTGATTCCTTTATTTTCCCAGTTTAAAAGTTGAGAATAGATAGAAAATTCGTTAATCTCAAAATTTCAAACAAAAATTATTTACGACAATTCTACGACAGGAAAGGGCACTACTGAAGCTATTCCCAACAGAAGCTCGGATATTCTATTTTTATACTCTGAAAACATGATAGTAACATCGGAGACGAGAATTAAGAAATGCGTGATTGCTTTTATTTCCAGGTTCTTGAACGCTGGTAAGATTCCCGGGTGCAATGAAGAAACCAAGCAACTAATTGAAGTCCACCACAAAACAGATTTCTTCAAATCCCTTCTTCCTGCCATAACTTCTTCGGGTGAGAATAATTATTTGCAAGGCAAGTTGTATTTTTTGTTTTTTCCTGAACAATAATCAAAAGAAACTTTTTCTTGTTATCTCCTTTTTTTTATTGCTGAAAGAGGTTTATATCTTACAGCAATACTGGCTATGAGAGTTTCCAACCAGACCTTATGTCATGGGTATGGATTTTAGTACCTTCTCACAAATCATTTTGGAATGCAACGGTTAAATGACTTATATGTATTTATACATTCCCTTACTCTGAAGACAAGTTAGTGATACTCATCGTCACTTGTCGAAGAAATTTTCTCATTATGAGGCAGTGGTGTTCGTGTATTTATTTAGAATTTTGGGGTACATGCCTTCTCAAAAGATATTAACATAATGCTTGTTCTAAGCCATTGTATATACACTGAACAATGTTCTTCAATACAGTTAGTCTTCGAGTTATCACTGATCGAGTCGTGTTGTTGTATTTATTTAACCAAAGCATGTCTGTGAGTCATTGTTCAATATTTACTGAGTCACTGTGGCACTTACTAGGATTTGTAAGCTTATCCCTGATATGTCCACTGTAGCGGGTCATTGTGTTTCACTCGTTAACAGCAGCATTGGTTCGAATAATAATAATAATTACAATAGTAATATCCGAACCTTGCATGAATGAATCACTGTAGACTACGCGTATAGCAAAACTTATTTTGAATGTGACACGATAAAACAGACCATAGAGTAAAAAAGAAGGAGAGTGAAAAACGGGAAAAATACCAGGACCTAGCCAGAGAATTAAGGAAGATGTGGAACATGAAAGCCAGGGTAGTACCAGTCATAGTGGGCGCACTAGGAACTGTCCCCAAAACGCTGAGGGTGAGACTGGAGAAAATCGGGATTAGGGGAAGGATTGAGACCGTACAGACCACAGCACTACTGGGAACTGCACGGATACTGAGGAAGGTGCTAGAGATATAAGGACTGCAACGAATTGTAGCCCTGACATGATAGGTGAAAGAGAGAGTAGACGTTAGCTGAAGACCCGAGGAGACTTATTGTCACTCAGCCTTCAGCGATAACCACTGGGCAACCGGTGTGAAACTGTAAATTGCAGAATTACTGCGACTTATGAGTACTAGGAGAGGAGGGCTGGAGACTTGAGGAGACTTGCTGTCACTCAAACTCCAGCGGTTACCACCAGGCAGCTGGTGTGAGATTCCAAATAATAATAATAATAATAATAATATTAATAATAATAATAATAATATTAATAATAATAATATCAAGAAAATAAAAGAATTAGTTCTGAGCAGTTTCGTAGAAATTAATAATAACCCCGGGAATAGAGAAGATAATAACGAAGACAATTTCTACTTTTCCAATGCGTAAACGGAGTTCTTTAATAAATTGACAACTTATTTTTCAAACATTTCTTTCTGGTTTTGAATTTCTTTACAGCGAGATCTGATGAAATAGACAATAATAAAACATTTCCCCACCGAACCCATGATGCACAAAGCCGGAGGGTGTTGGATGTACGTTTCCATCCGTATTACCATTCTACACAAGGCCTCCCACGGCCAGGAACACCAGTCGGCAAAGATTTACTTAGGTATCTTTTTCCATTTACCTCTGTCAACGAAGTTGGATAGAGCTATCTATATACTTGGTCACATCTTTCCGTATGTCTTTCTGTCCGCCTGTTTTTTTTTTCGTTTGTTTCTCTTTCTGTCCGTCTATCCACATGATATTTCCTAAAGTAAAGAACGGATTTTGATAATTTGGTTGAATTTTCAAGAGAGGTGTATGGAGCAGATTCATAAACAATCCTCCCTGCGTCGTAATTATGTGTCAAAACCACATAAAATCGCCGAAATTTCGCGTCTGTCCACACGATATCTCCAAAGGTTTTCAATGAAATACTGTGAGGTTTTGTGGTCGATAGGTTACGGTAGAAGTAATTCAATTTTGGGGCAGATCCATGCGCAATTACTTCCCCTGACAATGGTGTTGGCAGTGGTATGTGCTCCCTGAATGCTTTCTATTTGTATGCTGGATTGGCTTCAATCTTCTCGAGAGGTGCATCAATCTGCCTCCAAGTGTTCTTATAATTATGGATATAACTATCATTCTACATATTTTATGAAGATGAATTTTGGAATTGTGTCCATAATAATTGGCACTCTCGCTCAGTTTAGTTTGGTTGTCCTCCTATTGCGCAATACTCAAAGAAATGATATTGTTTCTATTTCTTGAACCATCTATCAGGACCTAATCATTCTTTATATCAATTATAGGCCTGGTTGCTAGCCCGACACCTAAAATTGTAGGGGTGGCGGAAAGACGCTGAAGTAAATTTATACCTTTCCCAAGAGAATCAGTGCGAAGTGAATGCAAACGATCCCACTCAGATTTTGAAATATGTTTTTCGATTCAATTCCCCGTGCCGTTAACGGTTAAGCCACCCCTGCCTTCAGGTGAACTTGAATCTGTGCCAAAAACATTGGAATACAGATTGGATGAGTTAGAGATACGAAAAAAAAATTTGACTAGATATTAATGCTGCTTGGCGCCTGCGAGTATACTGAAGAAGGTGCTAGAAATTTTAAGGAAATTTGTTGTCACTCAACCCAAGTGACTGGAGAAAGTACTAGAAATATAAGGTCTATGATATGACAATTCCATGAGAATAAAATATGTCTGTAGAAGAGTTTGAAACACTATCCAAATATAAAAGCCTGGAAATTGAGACCACAAAAGTATGGCAATGTAAGACTGTAAAAATATCGATTGTTATAGGATCCCTTTGGGGGTCATAAAAAAGGGTGCCGACATATATGTAGGTAGAGTACCAGGAAACTCAAGCATCAATAAGATACAGGAAATCGTCTTCACAGGCACCGCCCGTATTCTTCGCAAAACACTGTCCATATAAATATTTCCTGTTATATAGCTATGTACTGTCTTTTGTGAAGCCTCTTGTATTTACCCCATCCTTTGTATATATGATGATGGGAAAATATGCCAGTACCTACCAAATCATAACATCGTTGCGTGACTTGACTTTCAAGCCGAAACTCGACGTGCAACGAATACTACTAGACATCAAAAGGAACAAAAACAACAACAACATCAACAACAACAACAACAACAACAACAATAATAATAATAATAATAATAATAATAATAATAATAATAATAATAATCTGTCTTTGTCAGGTACAATCATCTCGTAGAACATGCCATTAGTCCAGGATTTATTGCCCCACTTAGTGAAACGATGCCCCAAGGATTTAGACTTTTCCTCGAAAAGCGTTTACTCAAAGCTTTCCCTGTTGTAACCAATGAACTTTTGCAGGTTGGTAAATTTTATTTCCAGTTGTGTGAATATCTCTCTCTTTGCAGACACTCAAGTTGCTTTATAATTCTTTTCTCTCTTCAAAGGTCCATTCGTCTTTTGCTCATTTTAATTTGAAAAATACTGGATAAAACCTCAGATAAAAATAATTGTGGCCAGAAGACAAGCAGCTAGCCATAGCTGTTACAAGAAAAGTAATATACTTAGAGTTTATTTAAAGTGGACCCAAACCTGCCGATACTTGGAGACCGTCCCCTGAAGTTTCTCCATGAAAGAGCAGCAATAACTTGTATATCGACCTTTTTTAAAAATTTAAAACCACCTATTGCTTGTGGGTAATTTTAGGTTAGCAGGCCACTGATAAGAAGAAAATTATTTTGGAGTAGTTCTTCGTAAGAATTATGCATTTTGGGAAATACCAACAGAAAATAGCATTCATAAGAGAGAAAGGAATGTACTGTCAGTATATGCCGTGTTTGACGTCATGCATGACGAATTTCTGCCCCAGAAGATGACTAAAAAATCACCCTGCTTACATGTAAAAATGAGGCCCTCGAATAAATATTTGATCTTCGTTATTATACTACCAACATTTTATGAATATCATTTGTTTAAATAAGGAAACATTTTTCAGTTCATGTGTTCCTTATGTGATCAAATAGGGCAAATATTTTTGTTAGTGCATACTAGCAATTGTTTTTTCCCTTATTTCTTTATACAAGAAAGGACTACTAACTCTTAATCTGAATCATTAATTGTATTTCTGGAAATACTTTCTGCTTTTATACTGTTAAGCGCTATTTATTCTTATTTTGATCATAAAATCAGAAATATATTTTCTCTGGCAGGAAATCGACCGAGATTACATAACAGCAATAAAAAAAGCAATACTGGATTACATTTTACTCGACCCAACGGAGCAGATTCGTCTTGGTGTGTCAATAACTCAGAAAGTAAGACTTAAACAGTGATTTTTTTCCCGTTTTCTGCTCGTAATCCACTTTAAGGTAACACTTTTTCTAATAGAAATATCTCCTATTCATCGTTTGAAACGATACACTCTTCTAAAGGAATAAATTCGTTAATTTCTTTTCTAAAAAATACCCTGTACAAATTCAATTATATCCCTTATTTGATTCACAAGGATTGGCTTCGAGATTACCTTTGATTTCCTTGATAATGCAATGTTTATTCGAATCATCAGAACATTATGAATGGAAACGATTTTCACTGCAGCCTTTTTGTAGAACAGACATGAAAAACAAGAACATGAATGAAAAAATGATTAATACCAATCAATTTAATTGTGTATGAAGCGGCACAATTTACCTATTTAAGATATTGGCAAAGACGAATATCTTTTCAATGCATAGGCATTTTTTAAATCTTCCCATTTGTTATATTTGGCTTGTTCGTAAATACGCACACACACACACACACACACACACACACACACACATATATATAATGATAAAGCCCTATCTACAAAGATATTGAGCACTCTACTTATATAAATTACAATAATGTACGTATATAGGATCCGTCACATATTCCAAAGACATAGATGATTTCCATGATCCACATATATTTCCTAATCAGTGAATATCTAATGCATTATATGTACATAGCAAATTGAAATATATTTTATTTTTTATTTTTAACAAACTTTCGTATATTTACGTAAATGTTATTTATTAAGGCTGTTTTTAAAATAACCGATGATGTACTGTAAGGTGAATTGTATCTTCTTTGACAGCCTGAAAATCCAACCGGACGAGACATATTGCCTTGGCACAAATCCACTGAAAAAGCCCGAAATTTTCTCAAGAAAAACCTGTTCCTCACTCATCCTGTTATGCCTGAAATCTTGTACAACTTCGAAGAAAAGTTATTATCAATTTTAGATATTTTATCCGTCTGTTATACCTGTATTGGTAGATTACGTTATTTGTTTAGTTTGAATCATATGAAATGTTGTTTTTAATGGGAAGATGAGGGATAATGTAAACAACAAAAAACCCAGTAAATATTCAATCAGAATATGACCCATTTGAAGCGATAACTCTTTTCCAACGACACTCTGATGTCATCTTCTGTTGCTTGTTCGCTCCTAGTTGTAGTATTAGATATAATAGTTTTAAGTTCTCCGAAATTGGATGAAACGCTGTCATTATTGCTAAATTTTGACTTGGATTCCCTTCATTTTATTTTTTTAATCGTTTTTTATTGAATCTCCTAGACTGGCATTCTTTGATCGTTCGTAAGCAGCGAGCCTACAGTGAGATTTGAACACGCATTCCCTATGTTCAGGAAGTCTGTCTTTCTGGAGCAGTTACCTTACAGATTTGGCTACGAAGAAAAATACTGTACGAGTTTCTTAGATGATGCGATTAATTTGTTTTTGATCCGCACTGCTCACTAACGATCGTAGAATGACGGCCTAAGAGTTGCGATAAAACAAGATGAAATAAATACTAAAAAGAATGATCAATTATGATAATGCTTACGTATGGATACGAATTGAATTTCATATATGTGGATGCTTATCGTCTAGAGAAAAGATGATTTCATAAAACATTGTCGCAATAGAAACATGCAAAAATATCCACTAAAACTATAGGAATAATAACATTAAAATGGACGTTTCAAAATCTACCTTTACTAATATAACAAGGAAATGAATGGAACTAAATCACAGTTTTTTGTAAATGTATTGTTCTTTTTTGTAATATAAGGTGATTTATTGTTTTAGGTACGGGGCGTTCCGGTTGATCGATTTTCCCTCTCTGAGAACTCTGCTTCCAATGACAACCGACCAATGGCTAACTTTCACACAGGAGTCCACACACTTGAACGCCCAGCTGTTGGAGGAGACCTGGTTGGCTGACTGCGCTCAAATCATAAGTGATAGACGCGAAGAAATTGAAGGATGGATTTCAAAAGATGGAAGCGTAAGAGCAAAATTGATTGGAAGTTGGATTGAAAATTGCATTTTATAGGACTTATTTAACTGCAGATATTAGAGATTGTTATAGATATTGCTACTACCTATGTCCCATAATACTTGTTACATTAGGATACGAATATCATATTTTAGGTGGAAGAAGGATTATAAGACAGAAGCAGTATTATCTCTCATTTTCGGGCATTTTGGACCGATAACTATGTTTATCTGATCTAAAATTGTATTTACAGCTATTAACATTTCAATCATAATAGAGAATGGTATTGATCATCTCGATAGTATTTTGATAAAACTCGATGGTTTTACCTTTACCTTCTGATGGTAAAAAACATACTTCATAAAGCGAACTATTTCTACAATGGAATCACTGTAGACCCACAAATAGCCCATCCGACCAACTAGCCAAGTGGGCGACAGATTATTCTCTCTTGTGTGTGTCTCTGGACACTCCTGGTCACAATTATGGAGCTACAACCCTGGGAATTCGTATGAGTACACTACTAAAGTAAACCACCATATAGAAAGGTATTTTTTTTGGTTTTTCAAAAAAAGTACCTTGTTGGGTATCAATGGTCAATTTAGATCAACAATGCCAAAATCTTGAGCTGGTATTTTTTTAGATAATTGTAGATAGAAGATCTATTTTTTTTAGATAACTTAAGACCATTTTTCAGATGATTAGTTCTGGTACTCGTGCAGGCCATGGTGATTTATTCATACGATGTGCGGATATTTGCGTTCATTCTAGAAACAAAAAATGGAAGAAAGCCTATGAATCATAAAATAGAGAGTAATCATATTGTATTGTAAAAATCCATAAAGATAATATTAATTAGTATAAACGATTAAAGCATGATGACTCACCATACAAATAGTTGTATTGACCAAAAGTATTTTTGGGTATAGTTTGATCGACAATTTTTTGAATAATAACAAAAAGCCTGTTCTGTTATGTTCTTCTAACTTAGAACTGTTTATGCGAATTAATTGTGGCCGTTAAAAATCCTCATTACTAAAGTAATTATAAATTTTGAAGCTGAGTATTGTGCTTTGTATTACAGAAAAGCCGACTGGATTTTATGGACGTGTTTTTTTCCAGTGTAGCTTCACTCATGTCAGTTTTGTTGAGACGTTGTGTAGTGAATACACTTTACGATCTCTTGGCTTTATTTGAGTTGAGAATCCCTGGTGCCAATGTTCCACACGACCAAAGCCCCGAACGAAGAGAAGAGGGCAGTACAAGTATTCACCTTATCAAGATATTTCTGGTAAAGTTATTTTCTTTATACAGTCATAACCATGGCATATCGTCAGAGATGGCAATTTCTTTCTCTGAGCATCATATGAGTGGTCAATATATCATTTAGAAAAGGAGCTATTAATTTCAAATCTACAATCAAAACGAACTATTGTAATATATTCATCAACGTGGTTTGTGGGCATGAATAGTGTGATCAAAGGACTGCATTTCTCATAGTTAGTAACACTACGCCAAAGGAAGCCAAGTGACTATTGTTAATCAGGTGGTCAGCTTAGTTCACTTCATATAACTTTAGCTATTGAGGCACATATAAAGCGACCAGTGAGTAGGTCCTTCTTTCCTATCTTTACGTGCAGTCGGGATAATTTGAAATAAGAGAGCCTGTCCGTTGTTCGACCCAGACGATTTGGAATGAGAAAACAAGGAAACCTCGTCCATTGTCCAATGTCTCTTTTTCTCGATATTCCACATCTAAAGTGAGTGTTCTCAACCAAAGATCAGCGAATCGAGTTTCATTCTATACTACTACTACTACGAGACTGAATGATTACTTGCCTTCATAAACAACCTGCGTATGATATATTGGTGTGTGACTGTAAAAAAACTTGTAATATCACAGTTAAAACCGTTTTTCCCGTGTATTACTGTCTTGAAGGAGGATTTCATCTAGTAATGATTTTCAAATAAAGCAACGACATTGCTCAATATTTGATAGAATATATTTTTAAGTGATAACCCTAAAAATCAAGTAAGAGAACAACTAGGGCCAATGAGAGGGCCACGAGGTCAGGAGGAGACAATCTAAAAAACGAAGACTTCAAAACTTGATGTAACGTATTTGACACGAGATTTGCATGTCGACAGTGTGCGAGATGAGACAACATTCTAGAACACAAGAGGCACCGGAGGTTACCCGGTCGAAACGTTATGAACAAAAAAACAAAAACAAAAAACAACAAAAAAAAACAAACAAAAAAACAAAGACAAGTAAAGCAGTCTGCATAAACTGGAAACAATGATTCAGACACACCCTCTAACAAAGTTCAGACAAGACCAAAAGAGAGGATTTTATATTATAGAGCAGAACGATTAAGACAAGCAACCCAAATATAGCACTCATTTTTTTTCTAGATTATTCAAGTTTTCAGTTGTGATCAGGGCCGAATTTGGACTTTGGGGCCCGGGGCACATCATATTCAGGGGTGGGGTGGGCTCTTATACATAAGTAAAGATACACATCAAATCATAAAATTTACACATCAAAATCCGTTTTTTTGAATGTGATTGAAACTGACAATTTATCCATACGTAGAAAAATTAAATGGATTACATATCTGAAGCGAATACATATATACATGTAAATACATGCCATCAAAACTCCAAGTATATTTTTAGGTTAGACGAATTCATTCTCGTAACCCACACTCCAATTACTGTAAACCTGAATAACAAGCAGTCATTTTATTAATTTATTTAGAACAATCGAAGGTATTATAATGAAATGAATTTTGAGGAGAAATCTTCAATTCATTTTTATCAAAAGAAACAATTTTTTCAATTCAATTTTCGTTTGGAGGAGGCTCAGGGGCTATTGCCCATTTTCCCTCTTCCTAAGTCCGACCTTTCTTGCAATTTGCTATGTTTATCTATATAGCTCTTTTGGAATGATTGTATTTTTTTACGTTTATATATAAAATATATATCTGTCTAATCTATATGGTTGCAGGTGGAAAACGTCGAGAAAACTTCTTCAAAATACGAACCATCTTTTGACGAAGTACACCAATGTTTGTGTGACGTCATCGATGTTGTTGTGACAAGTGCAAGTTCTTTCAGGTGTATTGAGAACAGACTATTTTACAGCGTCGAGAACCTTCCGGACAAATACATCAGCTCAGTGAAACATCATGAAGAACTCGTTCTAAATGTGAAAAAAAGATTGAAGGAAATTATAATGGCCAACAGTGACGGGCCCTTAAGGTATTCTAATCCTTTGAAATAGTCGCCTGGTAATTAGGAGAAAACATTGCATTCGTGAAAATAAACAGTGAAAACTAGATATTAAAACCGGAGTACGAGGTAATTTCTTTTCTCTCAGACTGGAATAGACTATCAGCGTCTACAGTATCAACTGAATCAGTAGGTTCAAGCAAAGACTGAAGAGAGAGTGGGAAGATGAATCAAACTGGCCCTATGCCTATGGATTCTTTCACTAGAAAAACAATCCTTACCTGTAGCTTCTACGTTAAAAACAAAAACAAAACAAAAAACAAACAAAAATAAATAAATAAAAAGCTTAGCGTAAACTAAAGTCTAAATAAAAAGTTACCGAAACTTGAGTCACACGTGAACTATTCTCAAAACTCCATCAAGGGGTGATTACTGACCGGATAAGTGAAATGTGAAATATCTTCTAGATTCATATCAAAACATTATCTTCTAAAATCAATCCAAGCTGGAAATAACGTTCTAGACTTGAGTCTATATAGTAGGTTAGATAGGAAAGTATTTGCCATCGGTACCGGGAGTCAGTGTTCGTGCCAAAATAAAAACTAAGATTCTGAATGCTAATTTTCAAGTCAAGGAGGCTCTCTCCAATTCAGGATATAATATCCATCTCTTTAAACCCAGATTTAACAAACATCTTGCACACATATCGCGAAATTACCTTGACCTCATACCTAGAGTGGACCTTCGGCTTTGTATAAGGTGACCCCAAGTACAAAAAATGGAGGATTGACGCAATACAATCTTTATCCCCAATTACTCTCTTTGACCATGGATCATACTAAGCTAAGCCAAGCTAAGCTTAGTAAATAACATTAAATGACTGGCTAGAATTCAAATTAGAATTTTACATCAAATAACAAACCCAGGTTAAAAATTCACCAACATCTAATTTTGTTTGATTGTTCTGAAATCAATGCTACAGTTTTGGAAATTGAGTAAAAAATCAGTAAGTGTCAACGTAGCAAAAGATGGCAAAGGCTTCTAACCTATTTTTTAAAATTATACGTGCGTGTGTTTATGTACTTATGTATTTGCCTATGTGTTTGTGTGTTCCAGACCTCCTGGTCAAACCGTTATATCTACTGTCTTGACAATTGGCATCAGTACTTGACTAAGCCCCTTGTAAAAACGTTTTTCTAATTTTTGGAAAAAAAAGAAAGCTTTTTGTCCTTTTGAGGCCTTCTTACAGATGTATTGATAACATTTAGGTTCTCTTTAGATGTTTTCCAGTGGAAAACACAGTTAATGTCATAAATAGAATTTATTCCGACCACATTAATTCTTCGTTGTCAACCTCACCCTCTCTTTCCAGTCCGCCTGGGTTCAGATGAAAGACATAGTCAGGGCGGTTGGAGACAGACTGGGGGATCCAGTAGATACATGGTCGCCAACGTGGGCGGTGCCGCCCACCATTGGGTGATTTTAGCTTTTAAGTAGACGATAGACCCATTACTGGGTCGCAAGATCGAGTGCTATTTCTGTCTTACTACCACTAGACGGACAAAGCTGAAAGTCAATAAGACTTATGTCTTGGTACTTTTATTTGTTTTATTGTCTTAATATATGTATTACTCCTTGGAGCCTCTGCACAAGCATCTGGAGCGTATATAGTTGACTAGCTACCTGGAAAAAAGATCTACACAATTATAGCCATTTGGACAATCTAGCAACTTTTAGCCACTTAAAGTTAAGTGACTAAATAGATTTAAAATATTAGTGGATGCTACGGGAATTTTATCCTCACAAGAGTTGCAAAGTGGGCGTTAGGCATAAAAAAATTGAGGACCACTGCAGTAAATGACTAAGGTGTCACGCCGTGCTTCTCGCACTGAACAATGTGTTGCTAATTGTCGCCTTTCTACACAGTAAATCAGTAGTTGGTTTCCTTTGCTCAGTCCACCAATTCCAGGGAATTTCTTTCTCTGTTTGAAGGACAAAGACAACGTTTAGGTGAAGGAATCATTTGCACAAATACCCTTAGAGAAAACATGAATCTATTTCTCCCTCGCACTGATATCTAGACAAAATACCTTGTCACTGGTGTGTCACAGTGGTTGGCAGAGAAGAGAATTGGTAAGTGATACTTAGGTAAACCACCCCCTATCTATACTTTACCTGACAAGGTAAGAAAGGCCCTTAACCTCTATTCTCCATAGTCAACCTTGATTGGAGGCCAATCAATCATATATCAGATTGACAGGACACAAAAGTTAGGTCTTTTACGATAGTCCAAAGCACACTAAATAATTATTACCATTACAGCTCACCGTATTTTTGTTAAATGAATATGATTAAAAGAAGTTGAGGAAATTTCGACCCCTCAGCTCTTTTTATCTTATAGCTTTTCGCTAATTCAAATGAGGAGAAGCTTAATCGATTGTTCCTGATATGGTTTTATCTCCGTTACCCGTGTGTCTCATTTTAGATACCAGAGTACTTACAATCCATTCAACTACCTTTTGAGCAAAGATGCAGAACTGCAGGTGGAGCGCTTTATTAGCAAAGAACGAACCCTGGACGAATATTCCCAGAGTATCAATAACATCCTGAAACTACGCCAGAACGCACTGCTCCTTCCGACACAGATTCCTATGGGCCTCTTCCAAGTGGAAGGAAATAAACTGAATCAAGCAAGTTTAAAAAATTCTTCTTATCTACTCAATCATTACTCGTGAAAGATTTCAAGGATACATTTGAAATGTTATGAGATGAATGTTTTTTGAAAAGAAACTAAAATTATATACGTGCATACATACATATACATACACAGACATAGACATACTCACACACACATGCACACACAAACACACATTGACACCAATTGAAAAACGGCGAAATGCATAAAACTCCATGATGATAAAATTATCGAGATGCAACACATCTTTTTCTCAATATTTCATTTTCACATTGTCGAATTACTACTACCATTATAACTATAGATATCACTATAATGGAAATTCATTGCAACTTATTTAACTATAGAAAAGCATTGTAAATACACAGCAAAAAAAAAAGAAAAGTGATTGTTAGTGGTCGAGATTTAATACAAGCGTTGCTGGCGAGCTGATTATTATCTGCTTAAAATACAATATTCTACATCTTAAAAAAGATTTTGCTTCGTGAATGGTTCTTTGAAACTTCTCTCGTCAATTTTACAGTGGCTTGTGGATCAAGCAGAATATTTGACAAAGAAAATGGTCGGCAAAGTATCAAGTATTAGCAATCAATTCAACCGTTCCATCTGTAATCAATACGATAACATCGTCAAGAGAATAACTGCCCATGCTGAAAGTACTTGTGACTTGGTTAGTTTACAGAACTATGTGGACAGTTTGGCTACTGGAGAGCTTCGGGACCTGAAGGTAATTTAGGTTTTATCCGCCTGAGGTGTTGTTCTTATAATGTTTTTGGTGTTTATGTATGCCTAGAATTAGGCTCACAGACTGAATCTTTTGAGCCCTGTATTTGCATTGTTTTTTCAATTGTTTTATTCTCCAATGTTGGTCCTTGTCGATTATTTCAACGTTCTATAGAAGTTGGTGAATTCCTTTTTCCCTTCACACGTGTTCGGCTATTCCTGATTTCATAATTCTCCCAGTGAGAGTTCTGGTGATTAAGCTTGGCTAGGCAGAGTTTCGTAGCCTAGTTTGTTCAATTTTAGAAACCAATGCTGAGATGTACCTTCGTTGACGGTTCACTGGCCAAATACTTGGTTGATATTGCGAGCAATTTCCGTTGTTTTACATCTCATTTTGAATGCATACAGCAAAATTGCTCGAACTTGCTTTTAATCTATCTAGAAAACTCTATGCTTTAAAATGGTATAGTTATATACATATGAAATACCCAACGCTTAAAAATGGTGAAGTTAAATACTAGTTTATTCCAAAAAAGCATTAAAGTTTAAGATAACAAAAACTGTGATTATTTTTGCAACAACCTAATAAGTGTGTGAAATTTCAGAAAGTTATCAATAGATAAAAGTTTTAGAAAAAAACAAACATCACACATTAGAAATTGGACCTGTTTTAGCCTTATGGTTTTCCAAATTTCTAAGATTAAACATTTTTGTAATTGATTTTATCAGTCTATCTCGATATTATTATTATTATTATTATTATTATTATTATTATTATTATTATTATTATTATTATTATTATTATTATTATTATTATTATTATTATTATTATTATCATCATTTTTCGTGTCAATGTGCAAATCGGTTCTTATTTTACGACCCTATCAATGTAAAACGACCCGAGTTTTACTGTCAAAAGCAACATAAATAAGATGAAAGATAAACTGCCAAAAATTAAGAATGAAGCTGTTTTGATAAGTTTTTATACGTTTTTATACCTAACTGAAAAATTTTCCTTACTATTTTTGTTGAATAGGATAAGCTGGAGATAGCGGCTGCGAATGTAATGTTTCTAATGCACTACGCCAAGTTAGAATGGGACGATTATTTATTGACTGCCAACACCTTCACGTGGTCAGATCGTGTGCAGCCGATTATTTCAAGCACGTATGTATTGTTTTGATTTTTAATCTATGCCTCTCATTTTCATAATGCTTGGATCAGTAATTAGAGATTGGTAGAACTGCTCCAAAATTTAAGCACTCCCTCTGTAAGTCTTACCCATCCTGCCACTTAATGTCAATGAAATCAATTCCGAATTTTAGGAGATATCGTGCGAACACACAGAACCTTTGAAGCTATTGGTGGCGCAGGGAATTAGATAGGATATGAGATAATTCTGTATGGATCCGCTCAAAGATGCATTCATCACTTTATTAGTCCATTGTCCGTCTTTCCATGAAATTCATTCGAGAAATTTTGAGATATCGTATGGACAGACAGGACTCCTAAAGATATTAGGTGACGTTGAACAATAGCTATGGCGTAGAGAAGGTAATAAAGTTAAAAAACAGGCGTAAAGAACAGCAAGGACTAAATGAAATTTTGAAGCTGTTCCTTCCATCTGTCTGACCACACGATATTTCTAAAAGTCCCCGATGAATTTCAATGAAGTTTTGTGGAAAAATGGGCAACGTAATAAGTCGTTTTTAGAGTGGCTCTTTGCACAATTATTTCCCCATTTTTCCTAGTTAACTGTCCACTAATAATTATTCCAAAAGGTCTCAGCAAATATATGTCCCCAAAACTTGTCAGGCCACACGGTAACTCCAAAGTTTTTTCTATGCATTTCAACGCAGATCCAAGGACAATTAGCCTCTTTCATTGCATTTTAATAAACTGTCAGCAAATACGAAATATCTCCGAACGTTTTTGGTGTGTCCACACCATACTCCAAAACTTACAAATCGAATTCAAAGACGTTTCATGGAAAGGCCGACAATAGGCTACGAAACGATTGATTTGAGTGGATCCATGTAAAAATATCTCCTTATCATCTAGCTAATTTCGTGCACCACGCAATAGCTTCAAAGGTTATCCGTCTGTCCACACGATTTCTCGTCTCCAACGAAATCCAATTGAATTTTGTGGAAGGATGTGCAATATAATGTGGTATATTTTTTATACTTCGATGCAGATCCTTCAACAGATACCTCTCCGATGTCATAGTTATCTATTCAAAGGCATTTAATTCTAGAACAAGGGTTTGACATTTGATTTTGAATAGCTCAAAATGAGTGAGACATATAGTTCTCTGGAAACTTTACTCGGCATGAAACTTCATTTCCAATGATATACAATATCCCCATATTCGATGAAAATGTTTTTTCTGACTGGAGCACATCAGCAATAATCCGCCATCATGAAATTACTTTTGCAACTGATCTGGAATATCTACCTAATTTATTTTCACTCACTGAAAATCCCTCTAGCATTTCCGATTGGTCTCATATGTCAACTCAAAAATTCCTGTAGGGTTCTATTACAGCACCAGGACTCTATGTGCAAAAACAGGTTTCATGCAAAAAAATGAAACAGCTACACACTAGGAAAGGCTATCATGCATTATTTTACCTCTGTTGGTGTAGCAAATGAAATAGCACCATTGAAGTTTTTCCACCTTGGGTGATATCGATATCCGCTCTAGCTCATAAACTATCAAATGTAAATCCAATACAAACAGGGAATATTATCAATTCAGAACGTAGTCACAGCTCTTACTAGAGGCAGATTTTATACATACAAAAGCAAATCGAACGAAATTGTTGATCGTTGAAGTTTTTCCCTCAAATGCAAATTCTCTTTTTAGTGAAACGAAACTTCAAAAACAGCACGATATTGCCGTGCAGAAACTGACCGAATGGCGAAAGAAAATCAACCAAGACATCAAAGGTCTGCAGAAAAAGCTGAAAGAGTTTTCGAGCAAAGAGAGAATGTCGGAAGCAGAACAATACAAGAAAGAACTCGAAGAAATCGGAAACACTTTGGACTTTTTGAAAGATGAGGTATCTCTTTTCGCTTATTGAGTTTTACATCTTTCATTCCTAATTGCAGAAGGAACCATACGCTTATCGACAAGCATACAAACATACAAACAAACACAATCAAAAACACGGACATTAGTCCAACAGTGTGTCTACATTCTGTCTGCCATTACTACAATGAAATAAGTCATTCACTTACATCACTCTCCTGTGACAGGTTGAGAAGATTCACATTATAAATATATGATATTTACAAGGTCATGATTAGTAAGTTAGTCTCCGTAAACCATTACAACAGTAGTGAGTACAATCTTCATGGATACGTACCTGACATTTTTCCCCTTGTAAAATGAAAACTGGCCGTCAAAGTTAATAATTGACCAACCCTAGCGTTAATATTCGAAAAAATGTAAAAAGAAAATTCACCAGAGAAGAAATATAGTCAGACTAAATTCTTTTTATGGCATCACTGACGTTTTCTCCTGGAAAACGCCTAAAATAAAGTAAAAACAGTTCGAAACATCTAGATTCTAGATAATCTATTCTCTAGCAAACCCCCAGAATAGGACCCCCAAACGATCAAAAAGCTTTTTCTTAGGAGAGGTCTAGTTAAGTACTGATGCCAATTCCAAGTCTGTAGACATTACAGTATTACCACGATGAACTGGAACACACAAATGCATAAACAACACGCAAATTAAGAAAAGGGATAGAGCCCTTCGCCCTGTTTGATAGCTCTGGTTGTTCAACTACATATGATGTGAACTAAGTGAATCAATTGTAAATTTTCAGAAAAGGAAAATTAACGAGGAAGAGAAAATGTTGGATTTGGAGCAACAAACCCAGTTTGAAACAATCCAAGTGATTTCAGCAGCGAAAGAGCCGTACGATCTTCTCTGGACGAATGCCGTCAAGTTTCAAGCTTACCACGAATGTTGGCTGAACGGGCCACTGTTGAAAGTGAACGCGGAAGAGGTTGAGGAGGAGGTAAGTTGAGTTTTATTGGAAGATGATTCGTTCGTTTTAAGTTTTATTATACAAGGCGTTACAAAAAGTTGCGAGAAGATTTATAACAATCATAACTATTTTCTATTTTTCGTTTCCCTCCTCTCAGATATATAAAGGATCCCTTGGGTATTCATCATCGAAAAGTATACATGATTTTGCTTTTGGTGGTTACAGTTGTTCAAATCGTAAATAGTTAAGCTATTGTGTAAAGCTTCAAATAATGAATTCTTCGTATTATTGAAATACATGGATTACTTCATCATCATGATGTCTTTAATCGTCCGTCATTGGGCATAGACCGTCTGCAGGATTCACAAGAACTCTCTATCATCGGCGTCTCGCCATCTTATATTCTGCTTATACGTTGCATGGTTCTCAGTTTGAGGGTCAATCCGTTCATGTCTCTGTCCCATAAGTGACTATCAGGAGGATGCATTGGTTGCATATCCTTTTTAGTACGTGGGATTTTCTTATTATTGAAGGATGAGCTTGCTCTATTGGAAGCTTGTCCACCTAGAGTGGTTCTTCGCTTGAGTTCTACTTTTCATGTTTTCATGGGGATTCGTGATCCGAAATAGATGTAGTGGTCTACTTTCTCCCGTTCTGCGTTTTTGATTTTTGTTGTTTGTGTTTTCATCTTCAACGTGATATTATAGAATTTTTTCAAACACAATTTGAAGTGGGTTTCTTCACTATCTTTCTCTCAGGTACAATCTTTGTGGAGAACCGCTTACAAACTGACCAAGATATTCGGCCATCCTGACACTCGTGGACCTCTGATAGCTGCCACCACAATGAAAGCACGACTGGAAAAATTCAAGATAAACATGCCACTTATCAACGCATTGTGTAATCCAGGCATCAAAGAAAGACACTGGCAAATGATGAATGAAAAAGTAAAGAATGGTTTCTATTGATTCTTTCTAGATATTTTGGTTTAGAAGATTAACACGTTTTAAATAATTCTCATTATTCCCATTAAAATGACTTATTCTTCCCTCCAGGATCCCTTGAATCCTTCAAGATATTAATCAAAATAGAAGGTTTTGTAACAGATATTGATTTTCTTTGATACCTCTGTATTGAAACAATATTTACATTTGACGTACATTTTAAAAAGAGTCTGGTTTATAACCATTCAATATTTTACTAAACCGGTTTGTTTCGTATTCCAAGCGAATATAATTATCATTATCAATTATTGATATACCTAAACCTTCTACTTTACACTCTTGAATTGCCATTTGTCTGTCTTTGAAATTTGATTAAAAATAAAAATACTTATTGGTTTATTTAGGTTTGCTTCAATATGACGCCGAATGAGACGACTCCATTGGCCGAAGTTCTTCATCTTGGTCTGGAAAGATACCTCGACGAATTATCTGCCATCAGTTCACAAGCAAATAAGGAATTTGCTCTAGAAAAGGTTCGTGTCCCGTTAATTTAAACTTCAAAGTTGCGGTTCACGTGTTTGTTAAGTTGAACATTTATTTCTTCTGAATATTGGGTTGATGCAAAAGTTTCTAGCATTTCTTAAATGAAATATTTTTATTCATACAAATTCGCAGCATCATTATTTGTGCATCAAATTATTGTCGAAAGATCTTCTATGATTTTACGCAACCTTTCAGCTGAATGGTGTTTTCAATCATAAAATAACAATCCTGCTTAGGATTTTAGGAATACTTTGAGAAACTTTTCGACATCTTGCTGTAAACGCTGACTAAAGGGGTGTTGCATGAAATAAAACAAATGATAGTCTAAAAGTGAGAGGTCTGGAGAATATGCTGCACAGGGGGTTGGGAGTTCCCATCCCAGATCTTTGATCTTTTGCTGCGTTGTATTTGGAAAAGAAAGAATAATGAGAATAGTTTTTGTTTTTGCTTTCAGGCTTTGTGCAAGATGAAAAACGAATGGGAAAATATGTTTTTCAATTTCATTCCTTACAAGGATACAGATCTTAGTATTTTGTCTTCATTCGATGATATTCAAGCTCTTTTGGACGACCACATTGTCAAGACAACTACAATGAAAGGATCGGCTTTTATAGGCCCATTCGAAGAGGATATAAAAACCTGGGCTCACCTTCTGGTCAGTTGCTTATTTCCTACTAATAATAGACATAAAATCAGTTGCATTCATACTAAAGTGCTATCATTGGTACCGAGAATATCAAATTCAAGAAAATATGAAATTTTGCAAAAAAAAGTTAACGAGAAAAGTGTATCTGTTTTTAATGAAAATAGCGTTGGGTTGAATACGAACAAATACATGTTAGCTACTGTCAAGGTTGACAATGGGTGTAATTCCTTTTTACCGTTTTGATGTCATGGGAGAATGGTTTTCACAAGTGCTCACGAACCCACTCTATTTGTTGTCAACAATCCTAACATGTGAAAATCAAGCAATTTTTATCAAGGTATAAAGCGATGGAATAGAGCACAGAGATGTGGATTCATACTCCTCCCAAGGGCATTAGCACTAAGTGGACATGAGTAGCCTCAGCCAAGTTCGAACTCTGTTTGCTGATTCCGTGTTAAGCCAACCTGCAACTTCAGCATCGAATAATTCATTCATTCACTACACTTTAATTATCAAATCGTCAGATCTAATGTTTGCAAAATGCTTTTAAAAAGTTCAGCCATTCTGAAATAATCATGATTGATGTGAAAATGAAATTTTCATTATCCTCGGTTAGGATAAAAGTTATATAGTTATTATAAAAAGTGTTTGTGTTTATCTAAGCAGAATAACTGGGTTAACTAAAAACCTGAAATTTCAGAGGAGGGGATTTTAATCCACGTGTATGAAACCATCTATTCATCTATTTTTTGTGAAACATTTTTCAATGAGCACACAGTAACTACACTCCGATCCAACGTTTGACCGTCTCCCCACGAGAGCGGAATGTGACAAAAGATCTGTTCAACATGAGGTCTACACACGTAAGTGTCAACAAGAGAAAAACTGCCCAGTCTCTGCGATCAGTGTCACGAAGGGGTCAGAATATCTTCCGACCCCACCCCCTTTATAGTACAAAGGAGAGTTGCTGCCCCAGGATCGAATCCTTTGGACTAAGTTTACCTTGTTTACGCTGCATTGCAACCGAAGACGGAAACACAACAGAGGAACAGTTACTAGAGTGGCAGCAAGCCCGGAAGCTGAGCAACTGCATTCAGATGTACCGGGGAGTGACACTTTGATCCTGTGCAGAGCACACAGATACTCTGACCCCAGGCAGAATTGTCGATCCATACGAAAATAATCCCAACATATCATTACAGATTCTATACTTGTCTCTTAATATTCTTTTTACATGTTATTATTTTTCTAAATTTCTCCTTATGTTTTAACTAAAGTCATCTTCGAAATAAATTTCAATCATTTATTTATTTGCAGAATCGCATGCGCGACATTCTGGATTCTTGGTTGAAGGTCCAAGCTGCTTGGCTCTACTTGGAGCCAATTTTTGGGTCTGAGGACATCAGGGCGCAGATCCCTGTCGAAGGCAAAATGTTCGAAGAAGTGGATTCAAACTGGTAAAATTGCTTGTTTTTCCTCATTCTTTTGTTTAATGATTTTCAGCAGTAATATTTGCGAATTTGGTCAATAATCGACTATTTAACAAAAAAGGAGAAAACTTGGAAGTAACAGGATACATAGAAATTGTTTTTTTTTATGACGATTCAATTAAAGAAGGCTAACAGAACATTTGTCTTTGAAAAATGGTTTTGAGTTGAAAATAGTTTCATAAAATCTCCTTAAAAGCACATCTCAGTGAACGAATTATATGTACAACAGGGTAAAACTCCACTCCAACTTCCGACTGAAGATGATGATTGCAAGTATTATATTGTATATGTAATGAATAGAAAATCATAAATATATATGTAAGTATAGATTTAGTTATTTATTAGAATTGAATAACCCTGTGCACATCGGTATGATAGATTTTCGCTTCTGTCTTTGACTTGTCAATTTAGTTCAGGCAGTAAAACAACATCCTAGCCATCAGTTGGCCGTGAGCTATGATCATGGTAGGAGGTTGTTTGGTTTACACTGCTAATATTGGTGAAGATTGTTCTTGGTGTGCTAGAAAAAGTCGAGTCCAATTTTGAGTTTGTCTGCCTATATCACTTGCATTAATCCCTGACCAGTAGTAAACTCTTTTTCTTGGTTTCAAATGCTCACGTACAGATTATGTGCCAAAACGTACTCAAACGAATTTATGTTAAAAAACAAAAGAAAAAATTCAGCGATTGAATCATTAAATTAAATTCTTAAATACTATAGCAAGTTCCATTCATTCATAGCTATGTGAGTGACCATACCTTCATCTCCTTCAACCTGACCCAGAGTGAATTATTACAAATTTTTATGCGCTCTAGGCACAGCGCTGAAGTTAATTTCTTGCATAAGTTTTCTCGTAAAACGTATCAAATGATCAACCATTTGAATCGCTAATATTATATTCAATATATAAATGTACGAAGGAAAATTTAGTATTCGCTGTGTCACTAAATATGTCAATATAGTGAATGAAAGTTTTGATGTACTTGTTTGAAAAAATTCTATTATTTCATTTTCTATTTTGCAGGCTGTTAATTATGTCAACGGCCGTGAAAAACAACAAAGCCTTGGTTGTTGTCTCTCAGGACCAAATGTTGGAAAAGCTGCAATATTCAGAAGTAAGATTTTAGTTGTATGTTCGATAATTCACGTTGGTATCAGACAGTTCAACGAAGTTATCGAGTTCGTTACTCCTAATTATGCAGTTTAGCTCAGCGAGGCGAAGTTCACAAATGTGGAGCATTAAGAATTCCGTTAAAATTGAAAAAAATTGAGTCAAGTGATTAGCATAAAAATTGGGTAAATTGACAGATTAACAGATCATCTCAAATTTTCCGAACTTTTGAGCCACACTTTATCTCTGTCTGTCTGTCTACCTATCTATCTCCTCCTCCTCCTCCTCTCTCTCTCTACATATATATATATACACACACACACACACACATATATATATATATATATAATGAAATTATTAAAAAACAATCGGAACCAGTAATAAATGCGATACAGTTTATTACCAGAAATGCGATGTATCTTTCTAAAGTTAATCATGAAAATGATTTTTATCCAAACTGTTTTATTTTTAGAGTCTACTTGAAGATATCCAAAAAGGATTGAATGATTACCTTGAAAAGAAGAGACTTTTCTTCCCAAGGTGAGAATACTTCTCTCTTAAACTCGTATCATATCTCGATATCATTCCATTTTTGAGAACAATCTTATGTCATTCATTTTTAGCTCATTTTTTAGAACCGATCTTCATTGTTTATCGATTGGATTCATATTGATATCGTTCTCAAAATAAATGTACTATTTAAGCAACTGACTTTCACATGACTTAAATAGTGGAACAGAAAAATGAAAAAGATAAAGAAATATAGCAAGTGTTAATTATGGAGTGAACCTTCAAAAAAAAGAAAGCGACCGCTTCAGGGTCAAATTCCAGTCTAAACACAACTATTTCAGCCACTAAGCCGAATTGAAAAAATGTTTTCTGTACTTATTTAGGGGAGTGTGTGTGTGTTTGCGTAAATTTTAAAGTTTTTACTATAGACTGTTAGGGTTGAGGAAAGTAGAGAAGAAAGGAAAAAAAGCAAAGAAAAAAGAGGAAAGAAGTAAAAATTTTTGGCTGACACAGCATGGCGTCACGGAATCAATCTGCTTCCACCTCTCTCTTCCATGTCTGGCTAATTGTGGTAATATTGTCAACTCTCTGAGTTTGACAAAAAAGAGAAGAGAGAATAGCGTTCCAAGAACCATCAAATTAAAAGTTCTATTATTTTTGTTGGTTGCTCACTTTTGTACTTTTCCATGATGAATTCCCAAGGATTCCTTTATACATCTAAGGAGAGGAGAAACGAAAAAATATTAAAATAGAGAAAGTCATAACTGTTTTAAATCCCCTCGCGAATATAGGACTACCCTGAATTTTATTCTAATGATCACCTCTCCCTGTTCCTCTTGACTCTTTGTGGCATTGCTTTTGATGAAATCCAACATTAAGACGTGTACAAATAAGGTTGATACATCTCTACTAATATGGAACATTGTGGAAGGTTTTGACGCGAGCTATCAGATGGAAAACTATATGATTCGAAGCTTTATCCCTGATTTTCCACTCCACCCTTCTAGTTGTATGAGCTTTGTCGGTTAAAAGAGTTATCTTTCATACTCGAATTATATTCAAAGAATATTTGCGTCGCTGGAAATCCATCCTTGAATAAAACGGGATTTTCCCATCACAGTATTTCCAATATTTTCGAAAAAACATATTTCCGTCATAATTCCAAGAGTCGTTGACCTAATTCTTTTTGTTTTTGCTATTGCCACAACGTTTCAGTCGATCCATTCTGTGGCCTTCCTTAGGGACACAAACTAAAAATTTGCAGTAACAACAAAAACAATGAGATCAATAGCCCGAACAACCTTGGAACGATTATAACTCCCCAAAGTTACAATAGGTAATCTGACAGACACTTATATCCGTAACTGAACGATAATGACTCTTTTCAGAATTACAGAATGTATTTCCATTATAAGCTGTAAACTTTTGTTCAAGAATGAAAGCTGATATAGTTGCTTTGAAGTAAACTATAGTGGATGCATATCCCAACCTTCTCTGTAATTGTTTAAGGACTTTACTGATTGTATTAATCTATAAACATTTATACTTACACAAATAGCAATTTGCAAAACGGTTTCTACTAATTTTTAAGGTCAGAATGAATTATATTCATTTCGAATAAATATGATATTAAAAATGCTCCCTCCTATCCGTTTAAAAAAAAATCTGCCTCATTCGTTTTTTATTTTTTGACAGATTTTTCTTTTTATCCAACGATGAACTTCTGGAAATTCTTTCGGAAACAAAAGATCCTCTCCGCGTACAGCCACATTTAAAGAAATGTTTCGAAGGAATCGCACAGCTGGTTTTCAGTTCGGATAAAATAATCCTTGGTATGGAATCGGCTGAGAAGGAGAGAGTCGACTTTTCTAGCCAGATTGTCCCGTCGGAGGCCCACGGACTTGTTGAGAAATGGTTGCAACAGGTAGCTGAATTAGAAACATCTTTTCATGGCAATTTCGGTTTTAACATCCTCTGCTTTAAAAGTCTAAGCCAATAGAAAAGTTTATTGTGAAACTATCAAATAAACTAGTTTACCCGCACCGATAGAAATCAAGTCATATATGTCATATATAGGTACTCATTGCATTTTATATACGTGAATATTATAGATTTGCATTGCAGTGAGCTTGGAGAAAAGTGTTCTCTTGACCACAAACAGATTATCATTTTGTTCGTTTTTATTACTTTTTATATTTTTTAAAATTATTTTTTAAATTCAGAATCTTTACTACGTCATCAGAAAATAAAATTCTATCTTACTACGTAAATTATATCCGTTACCGCGATAGACGACAACTGAACATTTCTAATTATCCTATATGTCTGTATATCAAAGTAGTAGGGGACATCAATAACCAACGCTGTTGAAAACACAAGATAAAATGGATTTGGGTTATTTGATGATCAGCTTTTATACTTACCCGACGCAATTCTATGTTCAAATTGAATTGGTGTCCGAAAGGTTTGAATGTTTCGTTTCATTGTAGACGTTTACTGTATCAATGAACTCCTTGCAGATAATCTTAAATCTTAGATAAATCCGAAGTCAACCCAAATATTCCCCCCCCCCAAAAGAAAATTAATAAAATAAAATAAAACATGCGATAAAGCAAAACAATCCTAAAAGATTTATCAGAGTTACATCACGTGGCTAAGACATAAGTGCCATAATTTTTAACCAATGTGGCTTAGCACAATAATACACTTCGAAGTATCTGTTGGGAGTTTTAAGGAGGGTCAATTCTCTCTCAAATAAGGGCGTGCGACAGTGTTCTCATTATGGACACAAGTATATATTTGAATATCTTTCTGATACTTTTTATAAACTGCTCTTTCCAAAGATGCAACAAATAAATGAATGTGTTCTTCATAAAAGGCCCAAATGCCAGTTGTAAATTCTCTTCTGAAATCCGTACTGTAGAACTACTGAACTCATTTTATTTTCTTTATTAATAGAACCTTTCTCAATGACATTTCGTTTCAACGTATAGCAATAACACATATGCACAGATATTTTTGAAAGCAACGATCAACAATATACTTTTGGCAATAGAATCAATAAATTATTTGTTTAACTTATGAATACCTTATTATCATTCATTTTCTTTTAAATGGTCAAATCTATCGTTAAATACTGATGGTGTGCGTACGTAGACGTCTTTTTTCCTGACTAAACCAAACTGTGTAAATGCAAGTAATTTGACCTTGCCACGTGACTTAGGCAGCTACGTCTCTATCGCTGGCGCCTGTTACCGGTGTTTAAGCAAAGGTAAAAAGCCAGGGTCTCGCTTGCTGATTTTCAAGGCAATCAGCTTTGCCCACCAGGATGATTGGTGTAACGTGGTATTCCTATCCGTCTTGTACCAAGTTTAGCCAATATTGCCATATAACCGTATAGATTTGCCAACGAAAAAAAAAAAATAGACCTTATTTGCCCTGAGTGCTTTGTAGTTGTTTCATTTACTCTGATAATAAAAACCGGACTCTTACATCTACAGCTTTACTTTGCTGATTAACGTGATCTTCTTCTGCGGTTGACAGGTGGAACAAACAATGAAACAAAGTCTTCGAAATGTCATGGCTCAAGCAGTTGAGACGTACAGCAAAACTCCACGAAGAGAGTGGGTCGTTCGTTGGCCAGGACAGATTGTTTTAGCGGCCAGCCAAGTGCATTGGACAGCTGAAGTCAATCAGGTCATTTTCTTTCATTATTCTCTGTTTCTCAAGTTCCCTTTTTGCAAATATTAAAGAAACTTTTCAATGCAGTTGTTATCTTTCATAATTTCATTCAATTATTTGGTTTATCAGCATTGTAAATTCGCCACATAACGACATTTATACACCTGTAATCAAAACAAGTCCGGTGAGTCATTCAATAGAAAACAACAGGTGAGCAATATAAATCGAAGAAATTAGGAAAAGGGATGATCAATAAATAAGTTACCTCTCGGGTCTACTTTTGGGCAGTGATCGCAAGAAATGTCTGAATTTTCAAACTCAACACGAAAACAAACTGAAATATCAATTTAAACTTGCATTGCAAATTCAACCACGCACTAAAAGTCTATTTAGGGGGAGAGTTTTCTGAAGACAAAGAAATCTGTTTTTTATTCTAGAAGTAATAAGGAGTAAATGGTGGAGTTCCCAGCCCTTCAATTGCGCTGGTGCGGTCTGCACGCGTGATACATACATATGTAGCCAGCCAAACAGCCAGCCCAACTGACAAATTGGGGAAACCTATGTTGACAGTTTTGGTTGATGGTTTCTAATTGAAACAAGACAGGGTGCTCCAGGGTCAAATTCCCATTCTACTTTTTGTTCACTCCCCTAAATTTGGTGAGGACTGTCCTTGTTGTTTTTGTCGGGGAAGAACAAAGTCAACTTTAACTTCGACTAGAGTTTGACGATGAAACAAGCCTGACTGCTGCATGGTTACACTCTATTCCTATTTCTATTCCGACGGAAGATGATAACTTCAACTTTTGTATTCTATATATGAATAAAAAATCACACACACGCACGCACACACACACATACACACACACACACACACACACACACACACACACACATATATATATATATATATATATATATATATTGTATGAATATATTTATTTATTATAATGAAATAAACCCTTGTGTAATCCATATGATAAATTTTGTAGGTATGTAATACTTATCAGATAAGTTCAGTTGGTGAGAGACACAACTACCAATAATTCGATCGTGATTTCAAATTACGGTACGATAATATTATTTTTTTCTCCCTCAAATTCAGAGAGAATTGTTCTTGTTTTTCTTGTTCTTGTTCCAAGAAAAACAAACTCAACTCCAGGTTTGGACTGGAGTTTGACAATTAACTTTGAAAGGGTGCCTCGCAATGGAGTTGTGGTTAACAAGCTAGTCTAGCAGACCATTACTACTTCGATCCTCACTGTATGCCCAACACTGGTGGTATTGGTCCAGACTAAAATACATTAGTAGAATGAACTTTGAAAGGTCTTCTCATAGTGGAGTAATGGTTCGCAGATTATTACTACTGATGTGATTTTGTCCCCCACTGAGTGTCCAAGCCTTGTGTCAGATTAACCTAAACTTTGTATATACCATATTTTCAGTCCCTTAAGATGCAGCACCAAGTATGACACATCACAATTTTTGCTGGCATACTATCGAATCTCCCCAAACCCTTGTCTTTCCCCTAACCTTCAAAGCCCTCCACACTATCGGATTATTCTATTTAGCTCTTATCTATTCAAATCTATATTAACCCCACAATGGCTGTTTGTGTATATTGATTGCGTAGAGTAGTAACGTTAGTAAACAACTGATAGAGCGTTTGCCTCCCGAGATCATCATCATCATCATCATCAGACTTTTAACGTCCATCGTTGGACAAAGACCTTCCCCAGGATTCACCACACTTCTCTATCAGGGGCATCGCTGAGCCAGTATTTTTTGAATTTGTCTAGATCATCTCTCCATCTAATATTCTGCCGGCCTCGGTTTCGCATGTGATCTCGTGAGTCACGATGTCTATCGGTTTTCCGCCATTCTTGCAACATGGCCAGCCCACTGCCATTCGAGATTTTTATAAACCTTAAAATACGTTGTCTATTTGTGACCTGCCTCGTAGCGAAGATAATTTCCTCTGGTACCGATTAACGTGTTAGGAAAAGCCTGATAAATGCCATGAATAAAACAGTCAATGCATTTTGTATAAGTACTTAATGCATTTTGTACAAATTCTGTTAAAATCAGAATTGCTTTGAATACACAGAAATTATTCTAGAAATACAACATTTTCTATGTTTAAACTAACAAGAACGGAATTCTCATGATATGTCCACGTACCATTTAAAAAGAAACTGCGGATAGGGGGATATCTGAAAGGACATCCGTGGATATGGGAGGACCACTGGAAGGGAAACTGCAGATAAGGGGAGCATGGAAAAATACCTGAAGATAAGGGGGTGCTGCTAGAAAGGAAATAATCAATCATATATATACCTAAAAAAAAAAAAAACAATTTAAATCTATAATCCCATGATTGTGAACACTGATGGCATAATTTTATTTATGACAAACAAGAGCAAACCACTGAAACGGGAACCGTGGATATTTTCTTATAATAAAGAAACTAACGTCAGTTAACAGGGAACAGACAAAGTGACTCATAGAGATGTTGGACTCATCTAAGAACCTGCCGATGAGAAAAATCTTGCTCAATTTTTTCTATTTCTTCTTTACATTTCAACGCAGGCGATACAGACAGGTGGAATAGGAAAATCAGCGGAAAGATGCAAACAACATATTGAAGAAGTTGTTGAAATGGTACGGGGTAAACTTTCCAAAATGGCACGAATTACACTCGGTGCCCTCATCGTCCTTGATGTGCATGGTAAGGAAAAATAAAACCATTTCTTTAATTTGTTCTACAAAAAATGAATAAATACGTTGTTTTAATTTACAAAAAATGAGTAACTACATAATTTTAAACTTCCTTTTACAAAAAATGAATAAATACGCTATTTCAAACTTATAGATAAATACATACTTAGTTTTAATTTTCCAAAAGGCTCATTTAATCAAAACAAGTATAAAAACTACTATATCTTACCATTAAAAAATTATGAAAAGTGGAATCAAACTTTATCTTAACAAAAAATTAAATAAATCTCGCCGAATAGGCAATTTCACCGATTCAGCTTATATATATATATATATATATATATATATATATATATATATATATATATATATATATATATATATATATATAAGCTGAATCGGTGATATATATATATATATATATATATATATATATATATATATATATATATATATAAGCTGAATCGGTGATATATATATATATATATATATATATATATATATATATATATATATATATCAAACACATGAAAGAAAGAGGAAGGAGAGCTTGCATAGTTGGTTACGTTTATCAGCTGCTTTGTAATGAGGTTGTTACACTGTACACAGAGTGCACCATACTTATACTCCCAGACTCCTATACATCGCTTGAGAAGAGCAAATGTACGCACACATTGGAAACATTTGTCATCATCATCATAATTACCAGCCTTTTAACATCCGTCATTGGACATGGACCTTCCCAAAGATTCACGAGACCTTACTTTCATAGAGCCAGTACATTCTGAACTAATCCGTCGGCCAGAGTTTTGCACATGATCTCTGGGGTCCATGTTGTGGGTGGTTATGTCCAGTGGTCGTCTGACATTCTTTCAACGTGACTGGCCCATTACCATACCAGATTTTTTTCGAATGTACTCAATGATAACTCTGACCCCTGTTTTTCCTCTAATATACACTGGTGCTTTTTGATCTCTCCATATGAGGTTGAGCATGAGACTCTCTTGGGCACGTTGCATGGTTCTCAGTTTGAGGGTCAATCTTTTGGGTAGGTTCAATGTTTCAGTTCCATTGGTTACTATCGGGAGGACGCACTGGTTATACACTCTTCTTTCCAGTGTTAATAGGATTTTCTTGTTCTTAGAGGTTGAGATTGTTCTATCCGCTAGCTTGCCAACCAACGGGACACAATTTCTCCACGAAAAAATCAACTTGCTTCCTTTGATATTATCAATGATTAAACGCTAACTTTGATCCTTCTATTCCCTGATGAACATTCCTAAAAAACAGGCGATCGATCGTTCCAAACATTAGCCAATTGCCCATTTTTGTTATTTTTTGTTGGCTGAGTGAGTAATGGCACGGAGAATGGACTTGGCGAGCAAAGAATGAAGTTTGGTTGGGACAATTCATGGTTACATGGCACAAATCCCTTGAAGAGGTATGAATCCATTTCTAACTCTGTCACGGGTAAAATAGAACATGATAAACGTAGTGGTGCCACTTGAAGTGCCTGTCGACTCCAAGCCAAATTCAGGTATCACAAACAAGCCGAGTGATGGTTAATGTCATATGTAGAGTCAAAGCAAAGTCGTAGCCAACGCAAGGACAATCCGTACAAACTTCATATCTCTGCTTGTGTCTTTTTGATTAATTGCTTAGACAAGTAATGGGGAACCCTTTAAATTTTTTTGAATAATCCTTTTTATCAACGTCACTTACAGGTATTTTAGTTTTAGGTAAATGCTTCTAGATAAGCGGCCTATTTTTCATTTAATAAAACATAAGTTGAAACTTCAAAATTTACTTATAGAACCAGGATAATAAAATTAAACTAAATAAGTTTGTTTTTCAAAGTCGATTGCGAGTCATCTAAAAACCCACAGCGTGTCACTGCTGACACGCGTGTCACTGCTGACACGCGTGTCATAGGTTTGCCATCACTGGCTTAGACCAATTCTTGATCTACAGACTCCAACGCAGTATGATCTTATCAGTACTATTGATTGTTTTTTTCCTTAATTAAATTCATTTGTTTGCCTTTCCTAGAGATGTTCTTGTTTGTCTTCGGCAGCTCAATTGACATGAAATACGACGCCATTTTGAATTTTTTGTTTCAAATTATTTGTCTGTTATACATAAAATATCCTATTTTACACCACACAGAATAATGCTAAAATAGTATCCTCCATATTTACCAGACATTTCTTCTATAGATTATCATCTTCCAAAGTGTGTCAGACTTCATACCCGTAATAAAAATTTCAATGATAGGGAAGCCATAATTTGTGTTTTTACTGAATTTGTAACTGCTAAACCTGAAGATTCTTCATAGAGGTAGCATATAATTATTAAAAGATCGTTGGGAAAGGTTGTTCCTTTAAAAGCCTCCTATTTTGATTGAATATTTGCTATTTTTTGTTGTTTATATCATACTTACGCTTAAAAAGAAACATATTTTATGTTACAACCTAATGTTAAGGCCGTGAATAGATTCTTTCTCTTTTTTAAAGGCAAAAGTAAATTTTCATATTACAGATTTCATATCGTCCTTGTAGATAAAAAATAACTACCAGTTTTTCTATTCATTTCTTTTGGCCGTCAAAATTTGCTTAGTGGGGGATGCGTCTATCATGGACGACTTGTGTCTATCTCATCAGTCCTTATTCAATCATTTGACCTGCATCTATTTGCAGGTGATCAATTTATGAGATCCACATCAATTTATGAGATCTGTACAGGATCTCTCACCAGCGATGCGTCGTTAGACGTGTTTTGATAATTAAAAATTGAAGTACCGTAACCCCACAAATGGTCTGCCTGACCAACCAGCCGAGTGGGCTACAGATTATTTCTCTCTGCTCGTTGATGTGTTCGTATGTCTCTCTGTATGTGTCTCCAGGCACCCTGGTCATATTTCTGGTGCTCCAACCTCAAAAATATGCACGAGTACACCACTAAGTATCATCTTAAAATCCTTCTTGGGTTTCGATGGTCATTTTGAACCAACAAACTCAATTTTAGATAAATAGTCTTGATAGATAATTTTCGATATTTTTCTTTTATAATTAGCTCGGCGATTCATTTATTCGAGGTACGGATATACTATGGTGTTTTTTGTTCAACTTTTTCGCGTTTTTATCCAGCTCGGGACATTGTAACACAATTGCAGAAAGCAGACGTCAGTAACACCCAGGATTTCTCTTGGATTTGTCAACTCCGTTATTACTGGGAGGCGCAGTCAGTCATGGTACGAATGGTTGTGACCACCGTGGCTTACGCCTACGAATATTTGGGAAACACAGGTCGACTGGTTATCACTCCGCTTACAGACAGGTGTTACAGGTAAGACAATAAGAAGCAACGGTAAGCAACGAGTAGCAAATGGAATATAATTTAAAGATATATTTCTTCTACGTAGGTTTTGGGCGATTAATTCAATAATTTGGTGTTAGGCATGGGGTAAGGGCTATTCGTTGATTAGATAATTTTTACAAGTAATGAATGCGATCTTCTCTTAGCTTCTCACCAGATTTAGTTCGTTACTATCATGGTTAATATGTTAATGGATTTGAGATGAGATATCAACCTAGAAAGACTGGGAAAATATCAGTAAAAATCCAAATTGTTTGAAATAAACTTTTTTCTTTGAAAAATGAATCCGTGTCTCATAATTGCATAATAATCTATAATTACATACTCATTTAATACATGAAATACTATATGAAATATGAAGTTAATGCTGAAATTTTCAATCATATTACGCCACCTTTAAAAAATTGGGTGATCATCATAAAAGAACGGTTTATATTTTGATTCAATGAATTCCTCGAGCAATTCTTCGATCTCTTGAATCTGTTGAAATCACTGACTAGATGAAAAAAAATATCTGTTTTGTACGAAAAAGCAATTTTCGGGTACAAGTATCGCCTTTTCAAATGAACTAGTAGCAGTAGTACCTGAGACATACACACATGCATACAACCCTTGCTATTTCCCAGCAGAAAATAACAGGTAAAAAAGCTGAGGACTATTATTTTTATTATTTATTTTTTTATTAGATGAAGCATTGTAAACGAGGGCTTCTCAAAGTTGAGGTCGGGAAACCTCCAGGGATCCAATGAAGATTATTGGGGCTGTAGAAATATTTTAAAAAAATCTTTTTTGAAGAATAATGTTTTTGGGATTTGGGAAAAATGCTTTTTTTTTTTCGAAAATAATTCTCTTCTAGGGAGGGTTCTTTTGGATTCTTGTATCAACCCTACCGGACATACCAGGGTAATTTGCCTAATGGCTGACGTACCGTGTTCACTCATAAATCATTATTTAAAAAATTGATGCATCACATATATTGTTTGTTTGGTAGTAGCCATATTGAATTTTCATTGAATTATTTTCTTTAGAACCCTAATGAACGCCTTGAGACTGAACTTGGGAGGAGCCCCAGAAGGTCCAGCCGGAACTGGGAAAACAGAAACTTGTAAAGACCTTGCCAAAGCTGTTGCAAAGCAGGTAACATGATGAAGTTCATAAATTTCTCATTGTAATAGAGAATAAAAAGTAAATACTAAATTAGACGCAGATCTATCATTCATCCCCGCGCTTTCAGGGAGTAAATGATAAATCTGCAGCGAAGTCTTATTCGTTCAACGATTTCAGAAAGTACGTAAATAATGATTCTTAAACGGATGTTACATTCGCTCAATGATTTCGAAAAGCAAATAATTAATCTGAAGCAGATCTATCATTTGTCCCACGCTTCCATAAACTTTTTACATTCTTCGATTTCAAAATGTAAATAATAATTCTGAAACGGATGTTGCATTCGCACTACGATTAAAAAAAAGTAAACAATAAATCTGAAACAGATCTATCATTTGTCCCACGCTTTCAGGAAAGCGGAGACTTTTTTACATTCTACGATTTCAAAAGGTAAATAATAAATTTGAAGTGGATGTCACCTTTGTTCTACGATTTCAGTGTGTTGTTTTCAATTGTTCTGATGGCCTTGATTACAAAGCAATGGGGAAATTCTTGAAAGGTTTGGCTCAATCTGGTGCTTGGGCCTGTTTTGATGAATTCAATCGCATAGAATTGGAGGTAAAATATTCTTTTTTTTTGCATTTTTCTCATCTGTAAGATTATTGTCAAAATCCAGAATTGATTTTACTTTTCTACCGTAATAATAACAAGAACAACAAAAACAATCTTCGCCGAGATTAGAAGTGTAAACTGATACATAAAATTCACATCTCCTGCCTTGACGTGAATTCAATACCAACTGATTGCCAGGAGGCAGTCTTGCAGATTGAGCTAAATTGACAAGTGTTAGGTTTTAAGGAAAAGTTATGATTCAGATACACAAGGGCTTATTTCATTCGAAGAAATAAAAACATTTATTCAAAATATCTTTTTATTTAAAAAAAAATTCTTCCATTATTATATATTCATACAATACAAATGACGCTGTAATCATCTTCAGACGGAATAGGAGTTTAAGTGGAGTTTGACCCTGCTGCCGTCAGTCTTGTTTTATCCTCTTGTCTTATCTAGTACTTTACATCCCTCGAGAAGGTAAGATTGACGCAGATTCTTTTTGAATGTGGAACTACAACCATTTTTGCATCATTGGTGTATCCAGATATTGCCCTCTTCCATCTGCCTTGACTTCAGGCACCACGTAGTGCCTGGGACCCGAACACCTTCATGCAATGTTGAGGTACTGCCTGGGAGACGTGTCTCGAGGGACCAGCCTTTTACAGGTTTCTTGTCATGGATAATCAGAAACCATCTGTAAAACTGGGATACATGAAAATGCAATTATTCTCTCTTACTATAACCCCTTTGTTTCCTTTATCACAACGTTGAGACTACCGTACCGTCCGACTTTCTTCCTGTTCAAATTTCTGAGTCTAAGTGTTGTTACTATTATTCATAGATTCTTCCGAACAATTTTCCTTTTCTTTGTTGTCTTTATCGAAACGTTGTGATTAAAGACAACAATAAAAAAAGTACTGTACGGAAGGTTCGCTGTATAATACTGTGAATGATTAAAATGAACGAACACCAAGATTCAAGTAAAATCAAAAGATAGACCTGAAAGAAAGAAATACGAACGTTTTATTCTTATAGTTTTTTTCCCGAACAGCCTATTTTGACTATTAAACGAATAAATTGATTTTCAACGTTGGATCATTCATACACGGAGATGAAAAATATAACCTTATCGCATTGACTTAAAATAATATATTGCATTGCCAAACACTGTGTTTTTGAAGAGAATCTATCTGAAACAAATGGACGATCAGGAAGCTCTTAGACTACTGAAGCTGAACAATAAACATTATTTCTGTGATAATTACGTTTTTTTTACTTGCAACACACCTTCTCCACAAATCTTTCGCTTCCACATCATCAAATTACTTTCACCATTCTGCTGGATTACATCACATCCAAGGAAGAAACATTCCTCTCAAAAAGTTTTCAGTCGGGGCTTCGATTTTCAATGTGAATTTGTCCTAAACTAAACCAAAACCTCACTCTACCGTAGGTGTTTTTAGCTAGTATATATTTTTTTATTTAGTTAAAATCCTCACAAGAAGTTCTCCTAAGATATATGAAAGAGCATTTTGGAATTCATCTTTGAAGAGTACACAACTAAGCGAAGAACTAAATGAATGGAATTTTACGAAATAATTTTCAGACACCGTCATCTGAGTCCATGATTCGTTGTTTTTTTGGTCTTTTTTCCCCCCTAAATCGAGCTCCTTTAGTGATCATCCACGAACGTCTACGTTTAATCTGAAATACAGAAGATTGTATAAATATACTAGAGGAGCATATATTCTTTGAAATGTTATACAGAATGTTATTGGAAAAGCAATTACAAAATAGCGAGCATTTGAAAGAAACAATTTTCCGTACACAGGTTCAATAAATTCCCCCTGTTTATAAATATTACATTAAAAAAATGATTAAGACATAAAAGATATGTGTGTTCCTGACCTCTTTGCGACTTTTGCACCAAGCTGTATAATTAAGAATGTTTTTAAAAAAATCATCTTGCAGGTGTTGTCTGTGATAGCCCAGCAGGTACAAACCATCCAACGAGCAATAACTGAACAAGCGACCATGTTTGTGTTTGAAGGCACAAAAATATCCCTGGATCCGACATGCAGCATTTTCATCACAATGAATCCCGGTTACGCCGGACGAGCGGAACTTCCGGACAATTTGAAGGTCCTCTTTCGAACTGTCGCCATGATGGTCCCTGACTACGCAATGATCGGAGAAATATCTTTATATTCAATGGGATTTGTTGACGCCAGGAGTCTCTCGATAAAGATTGTTGCAACCTACAGACTTTGTTCTGAGCAAGTTAGTTTATTTACTTTTTTTTCTTGCTGTTGCTCATTATCATCATCATCGTAATCATCACTGTCATCGTCATTATCGTCATCAACTTCGTCATCATCATCGCCATCAACATCATCATCTTCATCATCGCCATGGTCATCATCGTTATCATCATCATTATACATTGTAGAGAACAAAAATATTTTTCATATAAATATCTAGCAATTCCATTTTAATGTTCCTTTTTTAAAAAACAACAACAAAGCAACATCATCACTATCATCCCTTTAGTTCAGAACTAATGGGATTTTCTTGATGTGATAGAGAAGTGTGGCGAATCCTGGGGAAGGTCTATGTCTCAAGACGGACATTAAAAGAATGATGATGATGATGATGATGATGATGATGATGATGATGATGAAGTGGAGGTGTGATATAGTGTAATGTAATAATCAATGTGGAATCATCAATCTGTGTTCGAATTCCGACTGGGGCTGGTTATATTTTCTGAGCACTTCCCTTCGACAAAGGCATGAATCAACAGCCCAAAACTAACATACTACGGTGACTAATGGAATAGAGAGTGAGCGAGCACTTGAGATTTAAAAAAAAACAGACAGCAATAATTGTAAAAAGCTGTTACACTCATTGTGAATCTTGACAATATCCGGCATCAATGTAAGTATTCGGTCTTTTTCGTTAGTCACTGGAACACTAAAATTATTGCTATTACAGCTCACCGAATTTTTGTTTGTTGAATAAATGTATATATGAAAGGCTAGACGCCCTTAACAGAATCTAACCTTTGACTAACCTTAAATCATAAACATTACACAACCCTAGGTTATCATCTCTATAAGATAACAACAACTTAAGATTGTAAATGAGGTGTCGAAATCACCTAGAGGAATGAATGGTTGACATTTTGTCAAAATCAAGTATAAGTCTGAATTTGACTTCGCTTTTCAATTGTTACAAGAACAACAAGAACAAGATTGGCTACTTCAGAGTCGAACTTCACTCTGAATGCAAAAATTACAGCCACCAAGCCGAAAAACGTTTATCCTACTCATTTAGAAGATTGTGTGTGAAAAAAGTTTCAACTGTGGACGATTAGATGAGAAGAGAAGAAAGAAAAAGAAAAAGACTTATAGAATATATAAAAGCATTGTATCGAATAAATCTGACACTGCCTTTTCTGTTGTTCTTTGAGATCTACTAACAAAGCATAATCGTCATGGGTTTTCGTGTACGTATCGTTTTAAGTGTATGTCTCATCGGTCTTTGACTAGGGGTTATTGTTATGGGAGGAGAACAAAGTCAATTCTATACGGAGTTTCGCAACAATCTTCTTCCATAAAGGGGTGTAAACTGATAATCCATATCACGATTTGAACTCATGAATAATTGATTGCTTAGATGCCGTCTTACAGCATGAGCTAAATTAACAAGTGCTAGATATTAACGAAAATTCACTAATCAGACACGCACAGGCTTATTTCATCGTTAAAATGAATGCATTTAAACGAAAAATATAATGTTTTATTCATTATATATACAATACAAAAGCTGGAGTAATCATATTCAGTTGGAATAGAAGTTGGGGTTTGATCGTGCAACGATCTGTCCTATTTTGTTTACGTTTATTTAACAAACACAGATACAGTGACCTTTATTCACTACAAATATTTAGCGTGGTGAGGACCACAGAGAAAGGCCCTGAATATTTCCTAGACTTTTTTTTACTCTTTCAAAACAACGCAACACACACTTCTTATTTTTATTAACCTAATCCAGCGTCTCAAAATTTCAATTTCTTTTTAATAATCTGATTATTGGAGTGTCACTTACATGTATGCCTTTATTTTAGTTTTTGGTCAATTCGTAAAGAGTTCAATAAAATATATCGTGAAATTTCGAAATATACTTATTAAAATATGATAATAGAATGAAATTTAAAAAAGTTTGTTTTTTTTCAAATTTTATAGAGTGTCACCAAGAAACTTGATGTGTGTCATGCTGCTGACACGTTTGCCATAGGTTCGCAATCATCGTCCTAATGATTCAAGCATTTTCCTCCTTCTGATCTCTCTTTTACTTTTTCTTCCAGTTGTCTTCTCAGCATCATTATGACTACGGAATGAGGGCTGTCAAGTCCGTGCTGACTGCTGTGGACAATCTGAAAATGAAATATCCTGACCAACAGGAAGACCTGTTAGTTCTCAGATCCATCAAAGATGTCAACTTACCGAAGGTTTCATTTGATTCTCTACTTACGATAGCCAATTTTACTTAAAGAAGAATCAAATTTCTAGGCACATGCTAACTTTAGTGGCCCGCTCGATGGTTAGGTTTTTGTGATGGTAGTTGATGTTTGATCCTATGTGACCGGCTTTTCGTGGTGAAAAAGACCTTCACCAATTAGAAGATTGACTTCTCAAGTTTTACTCCCTTCCTTATTTAACTCGGTGGTTGAGTAAGTTGAGCTGTGTAAATATTTATCATTGCAAGCCACAACAAACCATTTAAACACTGTTGCTGGGCTCAGGTGTTTCAGCATTTATTGCTATTTACCTATTTATCCAGATTTTGCTCAGTCCAAACTGTTCATAGAAGAAATTTATCCCCCCCCATGAGTAGGGAAAAATCGTTTTTTCTGTTTATTGACCCCCCATGGGTTTTAAGTTGAGGTTCAATTAGCTATGTAAGTTTTTGCTAAATCGATCCTTTGTTTAGTGTCCAGCAACATTCACACTTAAAAAAAATCAGACTTTTTTAGCAATAATTACTCAAAGGCATTGATGATGGTTTCCATTGAGTGACTAACCAGACATGTATCTTAAAAAATCATGAATTTTCGACTCAAGCTTTACTGATAGCATTTTCATCAGGGTGATCTGATTTCACCACCATCACTGTTCAATTTACGATGTAAATAGAACCATATATGAGTAGCAATGATTAATGATTTCCCTTGGAATGCTAGTATTCTATGTGGACAGCAGTAAGCAAACTTTGGAGAAAAGCCTATTACAACGAGCCGATTAATTCGCAGCTAGAGAGCTAGCTGTTAGTCTTCATTACAAGTATAATAAATCTTTACATGCAAAACTGAATAATATAACATAATTTATATAAGACTATATTTGTACAATGCAGAGCTTTCCAGCATTCATTTACCTAATCTTTTATTCATATAACTTTGTAGCATAATCAATCAGTCATCAAAGTATTATACCTGGTTTTCGATGACCTTATACAACCTTTCAGGTAAAATGTACATTTTGTCTTTAAAGAACGATTCCTATTTTGAATCAAAGAATTTTCGAATGTATTGAAATTGTTGACCACACAGGGAGTGTTGCATGGTGAGAAACAAGCCCGAGAGTGACAGGTCTTGAGAATACGGTCTACATGGAAGAACTACCCCTCTCAGTTCCATGATCGATGGCTTCGTCGCATTTGCAGCAGAGGTCGTACGGCGTCTTGCAGCGAAATCACCCGTCAAGTCCTTTGCCCAGATTTCTGTTTCAATACTTCATTCAAATGAATTGACTGATTCACTCCTGTTATTTCTGAGAGACGATGCTAAGCAAACTGAAGGAAGAAAGTAAGAAAGTTGGTCTCCATATGAACTTCAGTAAAACAAAAGTAATCTACAACGGACATGTTGGAGATGAAGACACATGGATAAACATCAGAAACAAAGAGCTGAAGAAACAACGAATTACCATAGAATCCCCAAAAGATGATGAAATCAAGCAAAGAATCACTTCAGTAGAGCAAGCCTAACCTTAAAAAAACGAAGAAAATCTCATCAGTTATAACAAGAAAAACCTACAACCAAATTCATTCTCTCGGTAGTTACCTATGGAGCTGAAACATGGAACATAACCAAGACATTCACCCTTAAACTGAGAACCATGCTACATCCACAGGAGAGAATCACGATCAATGTCACATGGAGAGATCACAAGACAGCACAGTGTATTAGAGAAAGAACAAGAATACGAGATATCAAAGAATCTATCAAAAAACTAAAATGGTGATAGGCTGGTCATATTGCTTGAATATCAGACAACCATAAAAACTACAGTGTGTATCCCAAGAGATCATATGCGAAATTGTGTCTGTTAAGATTTAAGGTGGTGTGACGAATTAAACAAGTTCAGAATGTACTGATAGAGGAGTTTGGAGAATTTTGAGGATGGTCTATGTCCAACGACGGGTACTTAAAAAGTTGCTGCTGCAGCTGCTGATTTCCTGCAAGATCGTGTGTTATTTGTGCGGCATAATCCCAAAAAGTTCCTCCAATTCATTTGTTTTCTGGAGCCTTCCAGAATATTCTTTGTCAATGAAATAAAAATCTCCTTTTTCAAAACTTTTCAAAACTTTATCAACGTGTGCTTGCAACCAGGGCAGCATCAACAAGATCTTCAATGATCCATCGTCTATTGAACATGAAATTTAAGCAGTGTCGAATGCATGTTTGGGTGTCTCTGCACATCTCAATGAGACACTTTTAGTCGGTCTGTCGGTCGGTTCTGAGTACTTTAATCAACAAGAAGAGTGAGTAATGAAGAGATGTGGTGTCATCAAGATGTGTAATGTGATTGAAAACTCTATTCCAACCAATTTTTTTTACCAACTAATCTGATGTCCAAATAGAATGTACAAGGTCAAAATTTTGGTGTTGATAAAAAGCCAAAAATGATAAAAACGCTGAAAAATGTCCTTTTCAAATTTTTTACTGAAAATAATAGCTGCAGAATATTTACAAATCGCAATATGTTGCAAGTATAAGAACCAATCAACTCAAAGAAAGATTAATTGCTCTTCTTCCTCCTCCTGCTACTACCTATACGGATGGTAGACGCATCGTTGAACTTATGGTTCTTGCTTCATCTTCCCTCATGATTTTCACGAAAATACGATACGATTATCACTTTTCTACAAAAAATTATTAAAGAGTGTGCAAGTGCATGCAATAAAGAGCTCTTTAATCTTTGAAGACACTTTGCTAAAACTCAAAAGACTGCTCTAAAGATTCACGCAAACAAACACTTTGTCTTTGAAATCCGGATGAAAATAAAGTTGCAATTAGTGATCCTTGCTCCTATCACTAAATGTTAAGTGATGTTTATACTTCGAGACCGTACGATTGCTAAGGTAATTCGAAGAGCTCGAACAGAATCACGAGAGAGAAAAAAATCGGTATTCAACCTGAGGTTCAAAGTTGGGACAGCATTACTGGTGGGATTTAAAAGACACTTTACAAAACTTATTTGAAGGCTGAAACAAGGCGTATCTCTGTTACAGTAGGTGACTAAACCTGAAGTAGCGCTTGTGACATCTGCTTCCTTTTCTTTTTCTTTAATGAAAGAGGGATCATTGTGACACCCAGGGTGTACAGACATGTTTGTAAAATGAATGGAACAGCAATAAACACGGGTATATCACTTGTCCCAGGAAACTTACGTCAACAAAGAACATTTGATATATCGATTAATCACCCTATATACTGAAATCTAGAATCATGTTTGATTCTCAGGAGGAGGGAAAAACATGCATTGATCTTCGTTCTCAGAAGATTGATTGTTTTTTTTTTAGTGAGATCGACTCGAATGGTTTGCTCGAGTTTCTTCTTTAGAGAGAAAGTTAATTAATTAGGTTTAAGGCCAACAGTTCCAATAGAAAAAAAAATGAAAATTCGTTTTCCTCAATCTTGACACATCAGAACAATAACTCATTTGCAGAAATACACTTCATTCGAGCTGTACTTGACGTTATTGCACCTCAATTTGAATGTTTTTGTTCATACGTTTCGATGGAGAAAAGTCGTAATGGTTATAGGTGCAGAAAAGAGAATCAGTGAACTGGGTTCGAATCCCAGCTGTGTTCAACTTACACCAGTGTTTCTCAACATTTTTCTAGCCGAAGGCCCCTGGACATCTAGTTACATGTCACAGCCCTCTGTATGAGAAGTATATAGCACATAATTTAGAGACGTGTGGTAGCATGTCATTAAAAAGAAAATCATCAGTATTCAGTCCAAAAGGTTTTATGAAAGAAAATACCATTTTGAGTATATCAATGAATTTCTAAGCAGATACTACTAAACAACAGGTATTTGTAAATCAGAATCATAGATGTTCATGTGATCTCCACAAAGCACCCTCTAGAAACTCCTTCTCTCAATGTCCTCACTCACTTCAATGCCCCTTGAAACAAATCAAACCCCAAGAGGGTACTAGTTTCCAAGATTAGAACTACTGCTTTACTCTTATGCCCTTTGTAAAAAAAACACGGATCTCCCTCTACTGTGCTCTGCTCCATCGCCAAATATCTCGATCACGTCACTGGCATGACACAATAACCGACGAAAAAGGGGGAGCAGTTAGGCCAAAGGTTCTTCCCTTCTATTAGAGCCATGTAAAAGCAGAGCATATGGGAACCTGTAAGTTATATTTCTTTTCTGCTACTGGTATCCTGTAACCCTATGCCATGTTGATTTACAGTAGAGGAGCATCACCGAATGAGTTCTCCCCCTTGCTACGGTAACCTTGTTTCCTGTTCATTGTACAGGGATGTGCATCACTAATTCTCCTTGCATCTTGGTTTGTACTTCGACAATTTGGTCATGAGTTCAACTTACCGATCCAGTCACTGTGACTTATCAGTAGACGAACTTCATATTCGATATATAGCTATATCCCTTTCCATCTGATTTCATCTACGGCATATCATTTGTTTACACCTAGTAGCTGTTCGAATTTCTTACATTAAGCATTTTTATTATTATTAATCTCTGATTAGTTCCTCTTTGATCTTATTTTTGTGGCTTTTCATCGCAACGCTCGGATTATTTTACATTGTGAAATTTCTATACTTTTGATTTATGTTGCTTGTCTAACGGCCACAGAATCAAAAAAATCCTGAGCGTTGGAATACCCCCCAAACCCATCAAAAAAAGAAAATGTGACCAATGTCTTTAGGCAGCATGCCATGTTAGTGGTGATCAATTGGAACAAATTGAAAAATACGTAATCAATGAATGTTAATTCCTCTCACCTTTTGTTGGACAATAATCGCTACGGTGGCATTTTTGGATGACGATTTTTAAAAAGGAGACTAGTCTTAAATTAATTATGAAAATGCTCCACCTTTTGATTTTTTTTTTTTGCTACTTACTAATTTTGATCTCTAATTTTTCTTTTAATCTCAACAGTTCCTTTCTCATGACATTACGCTCTTCGAAGGGATCATTTCCGATCTGTTTCCAGGACTCGAATTGCCGAAGGCAAAATATGGACCCTTGGAGACGGCACTACAACAAATATTGGCCAAGTGGAACTTACAAGCCGTACCGTGGTATATCGAGAAGATCATACAGGTATGCAGACTTGTGGAAATAATGAAATGCTTGGAAATGTTTCGGTGGCGATTACATTCTTTTTCTACTAAATGAATGGTTGTAGTTGATTATTTGAAAATTCCAAGTGTCTGCAAGTAAGATTGGGAGTTCGGGGTCCAGGTAAAAGCTAGGTTTTTGAGTGCTGTTTTTTAAGGCTGGCAGACCCACTGCAGTCGGAAGTTTGGTGTAACACAATCTTCCTAGTCCCCTTTAGGCCTTGTTGATGTACTAAGCTAAGTTTGTAAATATCGAGAGTTGGAAAAACAGGAAATGTTGCTGAATCGTATCACAGTAAATATGGTTTATTTCCGATGTAGTCTACCCGATACAAAACTTATTTAAACATGGTTGGCTGCTCCATGGCCAAAACCCTCTCGAACTTTTTTCTGGCTGAAGATGATTACTGCAACTTTCGTTTATATATAACAAATAGAAAATATTGAAATGTATGCATATGTGGTATATATGTATATATTAATTATAATTCAATAAGCCCATGAGTATCTGTATGATAATTTTTCGTTAATATCTAAGACTTGGCAATTCAGCTCAGTCTGTAAAATAGCCTTCTAGCCATCAGTTGAGTCATTAGTTCAAATCATGGTAGGGAATGTGAATTTTACTTATCGGCTTATACTCCTCATTTTGGTGAGAATTATTCTCGGTGTTGCATGGAAGGAAAGTCAGCCTCAGAATTTGTAAAGGAATTTGACAAAAATAATTTCTTTAAAATCAGGATTTTGATTCTCTTTCATTGTTTTTGAAATAGAATATTTGGACCCTAGTGCAATGAAGCTTTGTACGAGAACGTATTATCTAAAATGTATCAATAAGAACAGTTCAGTCTTCAATTATTTCCAAATCAAAATTCATTTTTGGGAGTTGCTAATAGTTTTTTTTAAAATTATTGAATGTTATATTTTGGATTTCCTAATTTTTATTTTTTGGCCAACGCTTAAATAAGCAATGCAGGTATCCTCTATTTTGGGGGAGATTACTTTAAGCCACTTTTTCGCTTTTACGAAAAAAGACGAAAAGCGAACATAGCATTCAGTGTTTGTTTTGTTGCGTTGTCAACCTCTCTTTCCTAGATTCGTGTCTTGTGCACTTCTCTCACCATCCCAACATCCGATGACTCAGCCTAACATACCATCATCAAATTTTTGGTTTGGTTTTTCTATAAAGAATTTCCGTATAAATTACTGGTAATTGCTCCTGTCGTGTACATCGTAGTGACAATCAAAATTATTTGAAAAATGCCGTAACGTCATCTAACTATAATTTAATCTTGTTCTATTGAACAATCCGACAGAACACCCCCGATTGTTAACCTAAATTTATTTGTTTGTATTGAAGTGAATTTCTGATTGCATATGATGAATATTACTTCGAGATAAACTAATGAATTTACGTGTAACAAATTTTTCAAAGTTTTACTACGTAAGACTTTTTTCAGTGCACTATTGAATAAATCTCTGTTTGTGTGTGTGTGCGTGTGTGTGTGTGTGTGTGTATGCAAGCGTGCATACGTGCGTGTGTGCATATGTGTGCACCGCGATTACTCGACACTTCACGTTACACCATTTCAGCTTTAAAAAGTTTCTTGTTATTTGTAGGAACACTTTACCTTCGGATATCGGGGGAAACTTGTATATTGAACATGAAAAACGCCTGGGAAGTCAATAATGAACGGAAACGGAAATTAATTTTCTGTGCAGCTGAAATGAGACTCCTTTGAAAAAGCATATTGATAAATCATGTTCATTTATTAACCGATTCGTTGAATCCTTTGTTTGTGTTACATTAAAACAAACTTTCTTTTATCGGCTGGTCGACCTGCCAGCAAAGGTCACACTCTTATAATTGAACAAGAGGCAATGGTCATTTAAAATTCAGTTGTTGTGTAAGGTTTGTTGCAAGATACTCGTTGGTTTAACTTTAAGAATATTCACGAAACTAGGTTTGATTTATTGGTTGATCTGCAACCCGATAGGAGAAAGTGGGAAGAGAAAATTGTTTGATTCTCTGTGGTAACGAAATTGCAAATTTTAATTCAAACAACATTTAAAATTTACTGGGTCAGTTATTTTAACACGAGTCGTAAATTATTATTTCTTTGGATTAGTCAGACCCAGACTTTTGAAACCAAATACTCGTAGAAACATACTAATTCCCTTGCCTCGTAAACAAACTACAGTACGAACTAAAGCAGTTCCTTACGGTAGTGAATGTTGCTTTATCAAGAAGTTCACAACATGTCTTTTCAATGTTTCAAATTTGGTCAAAAACGTTATCCCTTGAGACAAAATGATTCTAAACCCGGAAAATTCATTTGTGTAACTGTTTCAAATCGGATTTCGGAAATCCTGGTTTTCAGTCAGTAGTGCGGCGGCCTTATTGAATATTTGATAAGTTAAGGTGACCTAATTTGCATGATTTGCTAATGGTCTTTGGAACGATAGATCATTTAGCTTTCAGTGAATATACAGTTTGTCGCAGGAGGTCAACTCTTGTTTGGATTTCTGAGACGAGATGTTGCAACTACTTTACATTTATTTATTCGTAGTTGAATCCAGTCAGATTTCGTATGCTGATCTTCAACGCCACCTTATCTAAAATTTTCACATGAGGCTCACGCAAAAGTAAGTAGTGCTGTGACGTTAGCTACGGCTTCAGTCGTCCCTGCTTGAGCTTTGTCACGTTACTGCTTACTCGGCTCGTTCGCGATATATGAATTTGACGAGCAACCGCAGTAGCATCCATTAGTTTCACCCTGCACTATTTTAAACATAACTTATGGAAGGGATGGAGGTATGTATTTCCCAATTAACGACTTTATTGATAATGATTTTAATGAAAAGAGAAAAGGAAGTAGTTGAAATTTAATATTCTAAAATATTAAAAGTGCACAATTTATTATCAATACAATACAGAACAAAATTTATAGGAATTTAGAGAGAGAAAATGCCCGACACCACGTGTTTCGTGGTAGATCCATTTTCCAAGAGTCTCTACCAAGAAACACGTGTCGGGTGTCGTCTCTCGATATATATATATATATATATATATATATATATATATATATATATATATATATTAATAATTAAATAACTGAGTCATCCATAGACAGCTGTTTCATTGTATTACAACTCTTCAGTGTGGCTACAGACTATGCATTATCCCATCCAGTACCATGAGGTAAGATCGATATGTATATATATATATATATATATATATATATATATATATATATATGTGTGTGTGTGTGTGTGTGTGTGTGTGCGTGTGTGTGTAGATAGATAAACGTACACAATCTCAACTGAAAAATTGCTCTTGATGAATAGAAGTAAGAGTTTCAAAATTCAAAACAACGTTTCATGAATCTTGCATTCAAAAGACGGTTCTCTCATCTAATAAAGGACGGGATATTCCCATGTTTTCTTTTCGGGTTTGTAATAGCACTTCTGTTCAAATCAGCGGTACCACAATACAATGTGCAAAAAAAGTAACAAGGGTAACCGTCCATCGTGATCAATTTTCCTAATTCCTTTTCAATTCTAAATCTTCTCTTTTTTTTTCAGATCTATGACATGATCCTCGTTCGACACGGATTGATGATTGTTGGTGACCCCGTGGCTGGCAAAACTACAGCTTATAAATTGTTGGCTGAAGCCCTTGGAGATCTTCACCATCAAAACTTAATGGACGAATCTCCAGTTAGTGTTATCCGTATTTTCTCTTGTTTTTTGTACATAGTTGTCGTAAGTTTTGGCAAACTAGTAACTGAACTGAACAGGTCTGGTTAGTCAATCAATAAAAAGCGTCACGTAACCAGCGTCTCTTAGCAGCATGCTGTGTTGATTGTTATGATCAATAGGGACACGGAAAAAGGGGTGATCAATGAACAAGTACTTCTTTCACCCTTGGTTGGTCGAGGATCACTAAAAAGTCTGAATTTTCGAAAAACAGGCAGATACAATCTAAGAGATTTATCTAGCATTGACCTACATTGCTTATCGATTGAACCCCATTCAAAACCAATTTGAGGACGGTTTTTTTCTCCGAAAACAAAGCCACTGTTTTTTTTTTAGACATAACAATGGGTAAATGTTGAAAATTTCATCTGTTTTCTCAGGAAATAGTTTTTTGAATCTTTATGGTTATTTTGGACGATCCAACAATACCCAAATCATGTGGTGTAATTTATTTTGATAATTTTAGATAGATTATTTCTTTCGGATAATTGCTTAGATAATTACTTCTGGTACATGCACGGACTATGGTGATTAATTTATGGTAGGCACTGGTATATTCTTCCTTTATTTTTGTTTTTCCGATTCTTATATTTTCAGGTTGAATATCGAGTAATCAATCCAAAAGCCATAACGATGGGTCAGCTCTACGGGAGATTCGATCCCATCTCTCATGAATGGGCAGACGGTAAGTGAGTGAGAGTACCTACTTGGAAACTCAAGCAAATAAAATTCGGTGTGATGTTGGAAGAATAGATGGAGTAATAAGTATTAAAGGGAAAAACAGGTCATTTTATTAGCATTTATTATGACTTGGGCATGCCCGATCAAAAGGTGCAGCCGATTTCATGGAAAACTTCAGCAGGTCTCAACTTGAAATAATGAGATACTGTTCACTATTTTTGATGTCCTTAATAACATCATAACAGAAATTTCGTCGTGTACATCGTAGTGACGATCAAAATTGTTTGAAAAATGCCGTAACGTCACCTAACTATAATTCAATCTTGTTCTATTGAACAATCCGACAGAACACCCCCGATTGTTAACCTAAATTTATTAGCTTGTTTCGAAGTGAATTTCTGATTGCATACAGTAAATATAGCTTCGAGAAAAACTAATGATTTTTACGTGTAACCACTTTTTCAAACGTAACACTTTTTTCAGTGTGCTATTGAAGAGATCTCTGTTTTGTGTGTGTGTGTGCGCACCGCGATTACTCGACAACTGGCAATCATACGTAGTTGACACTAGCTGAATATATTAGTCTGCACACAAGGCAGTATAGTATCGGGTTTGAAGGTTTTTGGATCAGTGGTTCTCGGAAAATCTAATAAGAATAAATAAAAATAACTATTATGGCAGGCTGCTCTACACACAGAAAAATCAAATCCCTTCAAAATTTGCACCTTTGGAATGGGCATTGTCTTAGTATATTTAACTGGAAGATGTAAGATTTCCAATTCTAAATCGGGGTAAAGAAACATCATTATTCGTGCATAGTCAAATACTTGTGAAATCTTCGATAAACAAACCATGTTACTTGAAATATTATCGGTTCCAATTTGGTTGATTCGCGCTGTCATTTTCTTTCAACGAATTTCATTCTCCAAAGCTGAAATTTTTATGTATTATATTGATTGGTCGATACTATTCTTTGTTCTTTTGAAATTTCATGACAATAGCCTTAAATGTTCAATGTTACAATTCAATGATTATTTTCTGACTTGTTTCCTCTCATCTTTGCTGTTTGTATCTCAACACTTCTCCTGGTGCCTTTTCTGAACTTCCTCTGATGTATGTCGTATCCGAAACCGTTCATATCATCTCGGAACGTAACGCAAAGCTCCACACATCCGAGGAAGGCCGATGTGGGTATTCAATCATGAAAACCCGAGAAAAACAATGTAATGAAATGAATAGTAGATGGTAAAGCATCAATGCCCAGTCTCAAGAATTAAGACAGAAATTGAAATGTGGTTTTTAAAAAGCAGCAATCAATGCGATGAAAAACCTATGGGAAGTCAGCTGTGACAAAATACGTATTTCCTTCTCTCTTAAATATCTTTAATGCTTGGTCAAGCATTGCTGGCAAAGTTAAAACGAATATTGTTGAAGCAAATAACTCGTTCGAACATACTTCTCGGTTTTTGTAGGTGTTTTAGCCAATACCTTTCGTGAGCACGCTTCAAGTGTAACTGCCAACCGGAAGTGGACGGTGTTTGATGGGCCTGTTGATGCAGTGTGGATAGAGAACATGAACACCGTTTTAGACGACAACAAAAGAGTAAGTCTGTAATAAGGAGTTCATATTTCTTTCACCCAATTCACATATGAGTGTATGTGCATGATAAGTGCCAAACGAACCATTTTTCTTAAAAGTTAACATTTTTGTTATTCTTATCGCTACTATGTATGTTTTCTCTTATGATTCATTGAGTGTCCAAACTTGAGAATAAAGTTAGAAATGAGCATTAAATAATAGCTCCTTTGGGACTTATCATGCGCGGCCACCCAGTTGGGATTTCATGAATGTACGAAGTCTGTCCGGAAAGTCTCCAGTCATTTTAAATATCTTGAGATATCTTGAGTTGGGCAGCTTTGATATAACTTGGCAACCAATTACAAGTTACAAGGGACCTATTGTGCATCTGTGAAAAGACACTCTCCCGTGCGGTTGGTCAGTCAGTATTGGGACGCCATCGAGGGCATTCTGTACTGTGTGACGTTCGCATTCACAATGACCAAGCTAATAGATCAACAAATACACATCATATATTTTTTTGGCAAAACATAGTCTCACCCAGGTCTGTCGGTCCTTCCTCAGCTACAGTCCAAATTTTGCTCCTTGCGATTTCTAGCTTTTCCCTGAAGCTAAAATTACCGTTGAAAGAGAGGATATTCCAAACCTTAGGTGAAATTGAAATGAACGTCACGAAGTAGTTTATGGCGACCCTGAACGAAGACTTCATAGACTGTTTTGAAGTGAAAGGGATGCTGGAATAAGTGTGCAAAATAGTCCAAAGAGTTGTACTTTGAAGAGACCAAAGCGCCATTGCCCTAAGAAGACCATTTTTGGTTAGGATTAAATGGCTGAACACTTGCCGAACATACCTCGTAAATGGATTCAGTATTTCCAAACGCTTGTTTGAATCTGAATCGATTAGAGTAGATAGAGAAAATGGAAATCGCTTTAAAAATAAAAACAGAATTTGGAAGAAATATTCACAAACGAGTTGAGCCTTTCTCTTTTTTTATAATTTAAAAAGTGAAGTAGGGTTTGAAATCTAATGCAAACAGTCATTCTGTGTGTAAAAAGCGAATGTGGATATTTCTCTAAACATTAATGTCTTTTTTCTTCGTGAAGCCCAAGATTACTTATTTGCTTTTCAAATATTAGAGAGCCTGTCATTATAGAATTACTAGACACATAAAAAATTCTAAGTACTAAAAGTCCTTGTCATAATTACGATTTTTACTTTCATGTTTCGCCATCCTTTTCAATCTATCTGCAACAAATAAAACCGAAAGTTGAAAAAACGACATTTTTTTATTCAATTTTTTTCACATATTTCAGTTTATTTGAAGTAAATCAAACAGTAAACAGAAATGAACATTCTGGAAGAAGTGTCTATTATCTATTTGAAAAAACAACACCTAATTTACATACAAATGTGCACTAACTGAAAATACCTTCCATCCGGGTGGTTATCCACAACTTTAAGGAGCTTACAGTCGTAAAAAAGTTGATTGATGATCTCATGTTTTACAGTCGTTGGCTCATGTGTAGGAGATTGCCGCCCGGAAAGCAGGTACTCTTGACTAGTTCTACTAAAAGGGAGAAAATGAAGTCTTTTAAAAGGTTATTTGTTGAACTGTGCGATCTTTGACGCAAGGATATGTTCATTCATCACCCTCTGAGGAACAAATTCAATATTTACTGAGCTTAGCTTAGTATAGGGATAAGAACATTATGTTATGCTGATTCACCGAATGGAGATAGCCCGTCTGCCTATAAAATCAGTATTCGAAGTCTTTCTTAGGCTAGCACACCACCATTTACTTTACTTTACCTTTACTTTAGTCGTAAGGCAGAGCACAACTAGGGATATCTTAGTATTGATCCCTTACAAGATAAGCGGGATAAGCACAATATTTATTAGTTGGAGTATGCAGTTCAATAAACGCTTTAAAATGTATTCAAAGTATTACATATATGTTTTGCTTACAGAAGAACTGAATATTTGTTAACTAAGGGCATCGGAGTTCTTAGAATTATTACTAGTTACAAATACCCATTTCCTCTTTATTCATTTCAATCATTTCATATAATAATAGAATCATTGTAACATTTCTTCATATCAAAAAAAAACTTTAGCTATGTTTGATGAGTGGTGAAATCATCCAAATGAGCAGATGGCAAAATTTATTATTTGAAGTTCATAATTTGGAGCAAGCATCCCCGGCCACCATCAGCAGGTAAGTAACATAATTGTTTTTTGTATCTTTCGAATTTAAATCAGAATTAAAATCGGAAAGATAAACAATAAAAATGTCCTAAAATCAAACGACAGCTGTCATTTAAATAAAAAAAAAATGTATTGATTGAATGCACAACGATTCTCACCCTTACAACGTCTCCTTGATCAATGTAAATACATTCCGACATGATATCATTCCATCTTTACCAACCTTGTTTGATTCAATGCTGAAATTAACAAATCTTGAATTTTTACAACTCATTAACTAATTGCGATAGTAACGTCAACTCTTTAGGAGTTTAACAATATGACTTGTATCCTTGATATAAGTCTAGTGAGTATCAAAGACAAAATAATATTTTATCATCCTAATTCTAAGCTATTCCCGATCGAGAAGGTTCCTAACACCAAAAGCACTATCATACTTCTACAAGAGCCACATCCGTTAAACATGGAGAACTGCCTGCACATCTTGACAGGCTTGAGTACAGAAGTAAATGCATTAACTAGTGGGTGATTAACTTTTTTTCTTCGTTACAACCACTGTCGTATCATCGTATTGTTGCAAGTTTGGCATTTTTCTACCGTTACTTCCTAGAACGGTGTTCAGACAAACATCATTCCCTGGTTCTTCCTGTCCAGGAATTATCAGTTAAAACTTGGTCTGATATTAAAGCACATCCATATTTTTTAGACATATCAAGGATCCGCTGCAAGTTCCACGCAAATACGTTCCTCCCAATAACATCTGCTAGGTAGAATAAACTTCCTCCTGAATGTTTTCCTGATGAGTACCTATTCGATATTTTAAAATCCAGAGTAAACAAGTGCTTAACCCAATGTTAGTATTCTTGGTGTTCATTTTAAATATATCATGTTTTAATACTTCCAACTTGACAATTCTAACATGAATAAGTAATTTAAACATTTTTTTTACTATTCCTAATTCTTAATTATAAATAATACTCTTCTCACTAATCTTTGACATAAAAAGTGGCCGAAAGACCCTGCATAGGGACAACAAAAAAGAATTCACAATTGTGTTATTTTACCGGTAAAAATACGTATAATTTTAAACCAAGCACAATTTGCTTCAACTGAGTTGCCTGTTGGCATTGAACTTAAACCAAGTTCAAAATCAGACTAACATAGTTCATGTTCACTTCGCACTAATGTCATTTGGAAAGGCATGGTCCCACCTCCCCTGTGTGGTCCAGTCAGTATTAATCCCTGTTGCTGGTATCATGTAAGTCAGTACAGTCTGTCGCATATTCTTTGTAAATCAATTTCCATTGTCTTGAGGAATGCCACGAAGAACTGAGCATGGTACCCCACCAATCTATTAGGCCATGGGATAATTTGAATTTCGAATTACCTCTGAATTTAATGGCATCTACTTCATATGACATAGATATTTACAAAGCTTATTCTGCAACCAGTTGATATGTGGGTTAGATGAGGAAAGAGGCCTGCCTTGAAAATCATCATATGAAATCTTCGCTTTTACCTGGATTCATACACCAACTGGTGAGTGATATGCTGGAAATCCGCTAAGAACAAGATATTATAGTTTTGCAACATTATACCTAGAGATGAAATATATGAATAGGAAAAAATTGTATATTATTTGAATTTGTATGAGTCATTTTTAGTCATCACTTTTTATCTATACTAATATCGAAGACTCCTGCTCGTGTGTGTGCGATGTTGTGTTTCTGCGTCAGGATTACACCCAAACGACATGACCCATCAACTTAAATTTTGATACGTAGACTCATAGGGCATTTACTTGAGGAATAGTTTATGTGCAGTTGACCTTGGAAGTCATTTGAGGTCATCACAGTATGTAATTTCTAGCCAAATCAAGCAAATTCATCAAAGGTCATCGGAAGTAAAAATAGTTGATGGCCTTTATCGCAACTAAACAATTACATTCTTAGAGACAAATTGCTGACTGGATTAACTTGGACCGAAAAAAGCTGGTAACATTGGTGGGACTGACCTCCAAGAACACCAAGGTTCACCAAAGGACAATTCGGAATTTTTCAGCCAAACAAAAGAACTTGAAAAAAAAGAAGCTTACTCTTCATTTTTTTTTGTTTGTATGTAAACCCAGAAAAACCTTTTCAGAAATAAACCTCAACCTTTTCATAATGACACCCAACGTGAGATATACTTATATTGTGATCCCATAAGCCCTATTGTGTATTTTGTTTTGAGCTGTAATAGGTCTAATTAGTGTGCTGAAATATTGTTCCCTCTAAGCTGAGTGCACGCACGGACATAACCGTTTTGAAAGCAGCGCACAAAGGAAATAAATGTACACGCAGAAGATTCCAAATTCTGTACATGGCCTTTTTATTAGAAAAAATATTGATTGTCGAATTCAAAAGTGTTCACATACTTTTATTTCTGGAAAATATGTGCACAACGTAAGATTTCTGCACAAACTATTAAAAATTAGAGGTAGCATCGGTTGAGGACTGATGAAATATACATTTACTAATGAAAAGTACATCGAATACTATCAGCAATGCTTCTCAATCTAAGAAAGAAACAGACTTTTATTTCCTATTTCAGGTGCGGAATGATATACATGGATCCAGTTCAATTAGGATGGAAAGCGTTGGTTTTGTCGTGGATAGAGCAAAGTTTGGATGGTTTCAGTGACTCCGAGAAAGAAACAATCAAAGTATCTTGAAAAAATTCTCTCAATACTTACTTTCATGTTCACTGCTTATAAGGAACTTCTGAGCCTTTCAAAAGCTATGCTAGGCTTAGAAAAGTCAAGTAAACATGGTTTCACTGTACTTATCTTCGACATGCTTTTTTAAATTCTGTCTCTTTTCTATGTTTTCTCATGGTTCAGTTTTGAGGCTTCAGAGTCCTCATCCCGGTATACTAAGTTTACTATATGCAAATGAGCTTATGCGTTTTTTTCCCTTTTTAGAAAAATCAACAATCGTCATGTTTTTCACATCATGCATGTCCTCTATCACCTGTCTTATCTTAAGTGTTTTTCGATTCGAGGACTTCTTAGTCGATTTGTAGGGGATGCTCTGTTCACAATAGAAATCTATTCTGGCATGAACAATTTTTTGTGACCATCTAAAAATGACGTACATATGACGCAAATCGCATATCTAATGATTTCGAAATAGTACAGAGAGAGATAATTTTTTTTTACGTGTGAGTGAAAGGAGGATAATTGAATCTTCCAAAATAAAGTTCTGCGGACTGGGATTGTTCTTTCCATTCACGATAATAAATGTGTTCGCTCGGGTAATTATGTGCACCTTTTTTTTAGAAATAAGAACGAAGAAATTCTTTCAATCAAAATTGAAAATGGATTTTGTCGCTCTAAAGGACCTTAGGCCTTCCGCAGGAACTAGTGGAAATCCTGCTGGTAGATTACCAAAGTCTGTCTTTATCTCATTGTAATAAATCCATTATTGTAGCGTGACCACCGAACGTCATAGTGGTACGATAGAGAAGTTGGTCTAAAACAAATAAAGAAAGGGGCCACTACAGGGATAGGACCCATGTCTAACCGGAAGCCGTCTTGACACAACACCGCTCTTACTAAGACCAACGCAGGTTTGATTCTTGCAGTAGCCCATTTCTTTAATTGTTTATTCTATTTACGCTGCCCAGGCCAACTGACACATTCACGGTATAATTTCGGGATGCCAGTTCAAATAAAGTTAAAAAAAATAATGCATTTATAATTATTCTGTCAGATTATATATTAATTTCCTTACGATATCTATCTACCCCCCCCCTCTCTCTCTCTCTCTATATATATATATATATGAAATTGCAACATCCCGAATATGTGCTTCAATTTGCTCAAAATTAGATGTACAGGTAATATATGATCTCATATAATATATGCACAGGTTTCAAAATGTAGGGTGTATCAACAACACTCATTCCCTATACTAATACAATGTATATCCTCCATGGGGATTAACACAGACCTGCACTTTACAGCACAGACACAGCAGCGCACTGGCATGAGTGTTACTACGTCACAAGATGGAGGGAGACATTGAAAATTTAGATACTTACCACCCTCTTGCATGCACATATACATACTGTGTCCAGGTTAAAATCGTCATCGTCTTTCAGGGTGTTGCAATTTTATTTGCTGTCAGTGTATATATGTGTGCGTGCTTGCAGAGAGAGAGAGAGAGAGAGAGAGAGAGAGAGAGAGAGAGAGAGAGAGAGAGAGGGGGGGGAGAGGTCAGATTTAGATTCAACAGGGAAAGAATCATTTTACCTTCACAGTAAATAAACTGTAACGATGCAAGCAACCCGCTCTCTTTAGTTTTTTTGTACGTAAATCAATTTAACCAATTCCAATTCTATTTTCTCAGTTCCTTTTTGAGTGGCTTCTCCCGCCAAGTCTAAACTTTGTCACCAATCAGTGCCACCAGATTGTGCCTTGTCAACCGATGCACATGGTTCTCAGTATGATCAAACTGTACGGGATTCTCCTCAAAGAGGTCAGGTAAGCATCAGATCAAAATTTAGAAAAAAATAAATCCTTGACCGACCATTGAGTCACACCCATTTTAATGCAGTTGGTTATCAGCAAATTGTAATTTAAACCGTCTCTTCCAAGTACATTTTTTGAACTGTTGAAATGAATGTAAAGATTTTTTTATGTGATTTGGGAACGACACACCAGACTTTTATTTACAAGAAATATTTTATTACCAAACAACTCAAAACCATCGAATACGAGCGTCTACTCTTTGAAATCTGATTCTCACTAGTTGACATTCTGTGCAATACACATAGTAATAATAATAACATTAATTTTGAGTTGGTAAAAAGTCCCCAAACCTTTTGCACAGTCAGCAAAGTGTTATCCTTAAAACAGAAACGTAGACCAATTATTATACAACATATTTGATATCACGGATAGTATTTATTGAATAAATAAATAAAAGATAAAATAACATTACGTTGTTTCATGGCAATGAACTTGACGGAGACATTGTTTTGTATTAAGTGTATTTTTGATAAATTTATTCTGAGTTTAGTATGTAAAATATTGTTTGTTTAAATTGAAATTACAATGTAAACAAACTTTCTAACAGCAATGAATATGACAGAATTCTTTTTTAAACGGTTGTTTTTTTTCTTTAGCACCGGGGTGATTTCGTAGAGTATTTTTGGGGTATATGTCTTGCCCGGCTTCTTACGAAGAGCTTATGCTTTTATATAATTATCGACCTCCTATCACCATCACGACAACAATGAGTCAAACGAACGTTCTATACCAAACGATCTGTGCTGGAAAGTGTTCTGCAATTATGTTTCCATGAATAATATGCTGCTGATTTTGAATGTCTAAATTCTCGGAGAAAAAGTGTGGGGTATACATGGGGAATTATTGTATGTAAACATTTTTTAAAGCAAAGTATGAAAGTCATTAACAGGGCTATCAATAAATGAACATCACCATTTTAGCACCATCGTCTAAACGTGGATATGTATCGACACCTAGTGACATTTCACCAGCTGAAAATATGGCTACCAATTGATATACATAGCATTAATCTATTCCATGTAGTTAAGAATCGACAACGACATTTAATATTTTGAAATGATTGTTTTCCCAATTTCTATTTATGCTATAATATAATGATCCCACAGTCTAGTTCAGCGTTTCATTTTTAGATGCTGTCACTAACTGACTGTCTGTCATATCGACATAGCAAATGTTTCACTCTATCCCTTCGAAGCACTGCCTCCCATTCCATCTATGAAAAAATACTCTTATTTGATGTTACTTAAGAAACCGAGGCCGACAGAACACAAGATGGAGAGATGAACTTGACTCATTCAGGAAATACTGGCTTCGTGATGCCCATGATAGGGAATTGTGGCGAATCCTTGGGAAGGTCTATGTCCTACGACGGATGTTAAAAGACTGATGATGATGTTGAAGTGAAGAAATAAAGTATGACATCGCTGTAATTCCAACCAATAGTTAACATAGACACGTGTTCACATTCTAATTGAAGAAAAAAAATAATGTTTATTTTCTGAACTTTCAATGAGCCACTTTTATTTCAAAAATAGGTATTTACTTTTAGAAATCAAGTAATATTTCAATAAAATAAATGCTGAAGTTTAAAGTCATCTTTGATTTATTGATTATATGCATCCTCGCTTCTAAGTGTTTTAAGATATTTTTCATTCAATTTTAGATGTAAACTTGAAAATAAGATTCGCTTGTTTAGGACACTATCTGGAGCACTAAGCAAGGTATTGCTTATACCTATAAATCTAGGGGAGTAACACTTAATATTCCCTCAACGTGATTTGAGATAAACAACCAAGTGATTGGTAACCGACTCTCTGACCGACTGGGCCAAACTGACAAGTCTAACATATCTACGAAATGTGTTTGTTTTCATTTTTGATAAATAGATTTATACCAAAAAAGTTTTTATTCATCATTTATACAATACAAAAAATGAAGTTATCATCTTCAGTCAGGATAGAAGTTGGAATGATGCCAGGCCTGTTATATACAGGTTTACTCGAACTGTTGTCCTCATCTTGATTGTTTATATATATATATATTTTACTAATCGGAGGTCATAGCTTAATTCTGTGTTTATGTGATATTAATCTGGCGTAACGGAACAGAAACAGCATCACAAGGATGGATTAACAAAAAAGTAACGAAACAACAAGAGAATCAAGTAATGCAAGATATCCTCTAGCATAAACATCATAATGAGAAAAGTCTACTCTCGTGGTTTGACAGAAAGTTCGGTTCGAAATTCTCATAGGGAAGAAAGAAGGCCGAAGGCTATGGCGACCGAAACACTGTGAATATAAAAACAATTACAACGACGACGATAGTTTGAATAAATCAGTATGCAGTAAACTTTCGCCATAAAAAAACTTCAATATAACGAATTTCCAACTCGAGGATCCAATCCAAATTTTACCGAACGAAGTTCGAGAAATGCGACGAACAGATTGACCACAACAAATTTTCTCTTTCTTTACCGAAGAGAAGTTCGATAAATGCGTAAAACCTCTACCGATTGTCTGCATATCAAAACTTAACGATGTAAGGCAAGGTCAAATACAGAACGATGGGCAACCGAACAGCCTTTGGATTTACCAATAGCCTTTGGATATACCGAACGATGTTAACTGTGGTGAACTATCGAGCTTTTTATTTATCGAATATAGGGCAATTATCGGGTATTTTCCGATTCAACGACCATCCCCTCCAATTAGTTCGTTACAGAGAGGGTTTTGATGTATAATAATTTCCTATCCATAAATTCAGACAGAAATGTTCAGTTTTGTTTTTTAATAATCCTTTTTGCAATACTTCTCCTATTCAGAGGCCTCGGAGAGAAAGACGACAATGAAGGACAATTAGAAGAGGCAGACAGAGAAGCATTTTTCAGCTGCGAGAGTAAAACTCTGGAGGAGAGGGCCAATATGATGGTTGCTCATTTTATGTTCGCCTTACTTTGGTCACTGGCCGCCATTCTGGATTCAGATTCGAAGAAAAGGTTCCAGGAATTCTTTCATAGTTTGTGTGACAATGAACATCGTGAAAAGTAAGCCAGTTTTTTTTAAATCAGATTCGGAATCAAATGTGAATAACTGATTGTGTTGAAGATTTTATGAGTCTTACAACTTATAGCAGCTGTAGAAATTGAATGTGAATCTGTGTGTTATGGATTGTTCCGACGCATGCCGTTCGTATGTTTATTCTTTTGCTTTGAATTTTCGATCGTGTTTTTTTTCGTCTTTCCTTACAATAATAAAAAAAAGCTCTGATCAAAGGGAACATAACTCATACAAGAAGTCGAGATTTACACCCCTTCTGTTACACTGATATACTTGCTTCAGAATTTAATCCTTGATCTAATGGCTGAAATATTTATCGCTTTAATTCGATCTCCGCGAGAGAGAAATGTTATTCTTTTTAGAAGGAAATGTTCCTATCCGCCGAAGTATCACCAATGTGACAAAGCAATGGTTATAGGGTTCCAGACATGGGGTATGAATATGCAAATGTGTGAGGTCTACTCATTTCTACTGTCCCCAGTAACATTGTAGTTTATAATGCATCTACCTCTCCGTTGGTTCCTATTTATTCAAGTCTTCTACTAATTATACACCTGGATAGTTATCAGGACTCTAATTATGACGGATCAGTGCGATTGGCTTAGTCGCTAACGGCTCCGACGATAAAATAAGCATATCTGGTTCAAACAGCTGGGGTTGTTTATGTCCATTTTGTAATACCCCCCTGAGAAAGACATAGATTCATCTCACCTCTCCTTTGCTATGGATAAAATAGTAGGTCAGATTGGACTCTTCAACCTTGGGGAGGCAGCCAGTTTAGGAGAATGACAAATGACTCTAAAGACAGGGAGTGGAGCCTCCTCAAGAGGGTTTGACCCTTAATTTGACGCCCTTCCGGCAGCTAATGCAGCCAAGCTGATGCTAAGCGTATCTCAGTCTGTTTTTCTTTGGACTGTTTCAGCGAGGCTGTGTGGGGGATTCTGACAACTGGACACCCCAGGATGTCCATACGCTTCGCTCAGGCTTTGGCCCAGAAAGGGACGTTCCATTGTCTGTAGAGGCAGGATGGAAGCCATTCAATTATGATAGGCACGGCTAGAATATTTCACTTCTTTTATTTCAGGCTTATCTTATAATTGAACAACTGTAGTCACCTTGGATGGTGAAGGGTACCATCCATTTTTATATGTGCGCCCCTGCCTGTACTGTTTTGTGTGCAGACTTGAAAATTTGCATTGATACTCTAATATATCCATTCTTAAAAGATTTTTCTCTCAAAAAACAGTTTTTTGTCCTTATTCCGACGGATTTATTGATAACATCTAGACACTGAAGAACCTAGATGTTTCTAGATGTTTAAAAAAAAACCCAACTCTATTTTAGATGTTCTCCAGGGGAAAACGTCGGTGACGTCATAAATAGAATTAATTCTGACCATACTTATTCTTCAATGGAATTTATTTTACATATCTTCAAATTTTGACGCTACGGTTGTTGACTGTGATGGCGAGTGATCATTGAAGTTTATGGAAGGCCTTTTCTCTCCTGTTGACCATTCGCTGATATTGATTACCAGAGATGAAATACACACCTTATGGATTTATTGTTGTTTATTATTAAATCGTTTATTTACTTTGTTCTATTAATCATTTGGATCAGTATCTTCATTTTTGATTTGCGACTCTCTTCAGGTTTCCTTTAAGTTTATGCCGCATCCAGTAACCAACGGGAACAGATCCAAACGTCAAATTCTATAAATAAGGTTGGAGAGAGATATATGTCCAAGTTAAAATGATTTATGGATTACATACTTTTAAACATTTGCTTTGCAGGCCAAAAGACGTGCGGTTTTCTCGTGGTCTGCTGTTTCCGAAGAAAGACTCCATTTATGACTATGTTTACATGAAGAAAACTTATGGTGCCTGGCGTACATGGAGTAGTCTGGTCAATCCAACCGTAATTGATGAACATACAGAGGTAACAGAAAAAAAAAACGAATTAGATTTGTTAAATGAAAACTATCTCGTTTGCTCTTGGACAAGCTCTTGACATTATCATAATCAACTTGGTGTGTAACGAAATTTGGTTCTGTTCAGCAAAAATACAATTCAGAAACCGAGTTATACAGTAGTAATGGTCTACTAGTAGACTAATCCACTAACCATTAGTCAACATTGAGCCGCCCATGTAATCCGTATTTGATGGTATATATCCCCCCTCCCCTAGTTTCAGTACTGAATATCAGGAAAATCAAGCCTGGTTGCGGCAGGATCAAAGCACACTCCAACTTCTATCCGACTGAAGATGATTACTACTACTTTTGTATTGAATATATAATGAATAGAAAAATTATTTATTCATAAGAATGTATTCATTTATCGATTTATGTTGGGAGACCCAACCCCCCTATGACCTCAGGAACACAACATTGCTGAGGACACATCCCAGTGCATCAGATGTATTTCATGAAAAGAAATAAGCCCTTCCGAATTTCTATCGTAAATTTTGGTAGATATTCAAGATTTGTCAATTTAGTTCAGTCTGTAAGGGACATGGCTACAATGCCCTTATTTGAAATCACTGTAAGGGTATGATACTTTTTACTTCCTCAGATTTGATGGGGATTGTTCTTGTTGTTCTTGTTCCCGTTCTTGTTATGGTAAAAAAACAAAATCAAAAAGTTTGGACGGGCTTGACAAAAATGCATTTTCCTGAATTAAATACCCCGTATCATCTATTTTTCAAACTCTTCAATTTTGGGACAGTATAGGGCTTGGCACCGAGCGTTAAGTTCAGATTTCGAGACATTTTTGAGGGTAAAATATGACGTGTATTTACTATGCTTTGCATAGTCAGGTACAAAGTCATTGTAGTCAATAATCTAGTTAGAATCGAATAATTACAAAAAAACAATAACAAAAAACAAACAAACAAACAACAAACCAACAAAACAATTCGCAAATCTATTACAGTGTTTAATCTGTACAAAGATTTGCTAAAATATCTTAAAGAATATAAAAGTCGTGCTATCTGTTGCAAGAAACACCGCTACCCCCAAGAAGTCGGTTTAATCACTCTTAGGTTATTCATTGGCTCTGGTATTTATATCTTTATATATATTGAACAACGGTAGACATCAAGGGTTTTATCCATTTTTTACAGGTGCATGTGTTCGTTTGTGTGTTTCAGCACTCTTAGCCATATCGTTTAGTGTAAAGTCTTGAAAATTGGCACAAGTACTCAGCTAAACCCTTTCTAAGACCACAAAAGATTAAAAAAGCATTTTCAAAAAACAAGAAAGAGTTTTTTTTAACCTTTGCGGTATTTTTTTGATGGATTTATTAAAAACATCTATTTTCTCCAGAATCTAGATGTTTTTAGACGTTTGCTGTAGTCTATTTTAGATGTTTTCAGTGGAAAACGCCGGTGATGTCATAAATAGAATTTATCTAGGACATATTTATTCTCCGATGGAATATGTTTTACATGGCTTCAAATTTTGACGCTACGGTTGTTCAAGTATTGACTATGGTGGCGAATCTATCGATCCATCCATCCATCTATCTATCTATCTATCTATCTATCTATCTATCTATCTGGATTTCACCCAGCCCGAATTGTTCATAATAGAAACTCGGAATTTTGCTCACAACCCCTCTTAATGAGTAGGGGAGACTATTTTGTTTTTGATAACTTCATGATATTCTTATTTTTTATTTGGGAGGTTGAATTTACAATGTAAGTCTATGAAAGATCGGCCCCTTAGTTTGTGTCCAGCAGCATTCACAATTGTTTTATTGTGATCACAGCCACAAGAAAAGTAACTATCCAATTTCTTAATTGATCATCCTATCGACTTACAAATCACATCTTTTTTTTTCAAACCATAAATTCATGATCCAATCAATACTTTAGTACATTTTCATCGAGATAACTTGATTTTACCATTACTGCTGCTTAATTTACCAGGTACAAAGTTGTATATATGAATGACAGTGATTTATAATTTTCCTTGGAATGTTAAATTTGTAAGTGTTTAGTTAAAACTAAAAACATATATATTCAAGACCCATGAAGATTAATTAGGTTCCAGTTATCATTCTTAAGATATTGTCTTAACTATTTACCATTCCAAAATATGAATATATCATATTTTTTCCTTATAGGAAGATTTTTTTATATACTTTTATCAGGGAATGACGTCAAAAACCCTTCTCATACATATCATTGCTCTTTTTATTGACAGCTGAGCAAGATAATCATAGATACCGTGGAAACCGAACGGATTCGTTATCTACTGAAGCAGTTTGTCAGTCAGGGACTGCCTTTGCTTCTTGTTGGCCCAACAGGAACAGGAAAAAGTGTCATCATCAACAGTTTTCTTCTGCAGCAACCGAGAGACCAGTATATCGTTTGTAACATTAATTTCTCTGCACAGACATCAGCCAACCAGACTCAGGATATCATCTTCTCGAAACTGGAAAGGTAAACAATTTGAAAAAAAAAAGAAGATTCAAATAAGATAGGAATATAATTTTATATTTTCAAGTAAAGAATTAAAACACCGATTTTGAATAAAAAAAAAATGACTGTAAATATTTCCTCGACCTTTGGTCATAATCTTATTTATTTCCCGTCCGTTGATTCATTCAAGTGGATAGAACAATACTGTTTGTTCTCAATTTGATTATAAATCGTTAGAAAGGCATAAACCCTAAAACCTTCACCCAAAAGAAAATATCCAGGTATGAATTGATTATATAAGGAAAGTTAAGAGCCCGTTAACCGGGATGCAAAAGAGAGAATATCCGTACCACGCATTAATGGATCTCCGTAGCCCGCCTGTGTTCCAGAACTAATTATGTAAACAATCATCTGAATATCTAGAATATAGATCTTTCATAAAAAATCTACCATAAAAGATTATTTAAAAAAATGAGTATGTGTATGTACGTGTCAAAATGGAGTGCGCGCACGAGTGTATGTCAACAGTCGAAAGATATTTAAAAAAAATATCCAAGTAATGTAAATAATAACTCCATTCATTTTATTAGATGAAATTCTTAACTGTGACTTATACTTTATTCTGACCCATGCTGTTTATTTATTCACTCCTGAAGGGAACTCAGTCGGTGTGGCAAAGGTAAATAGTTAAAAATAATTAATAATAATGGCCATTTTTTAATCTCGAGCTCATGGAACGAAAAGCGCGTGTATAATTTGTCGGCTACTTGAGAAGTAAGAGTTGGGTTTTTCAGAGATGAGGTAATGCACTTCTTTGATACATTTACATAATTTTTGTTAATCTCAATTAAGAGCTAACATTCACATTATTGATGTAAACCTAAAACCTAAAAAATGTAAAATCTAAAAAAATAAAACTACAGGTTAATTTACATTTTCCTTTTCGCGCCGAAAATGCAGGGTCTTTATCGATAGTCCTCACTATGAATGCAAGGACACTGACTTTATCCCCATCCATAACCTCTAAACCTGGGGGGGGGGCTAACGAAATAAGCATAATATATCAATTCCCACTGCTTATGAAACATTCCGGTCGTATGGGTACAAATGGAATAGTCCCCAAATGCTATGCCCTATACTACTAATTTTTTCTTATTTCAAACTTTTGACCGCACTAGCATCTTCTTCGCACGAACTTGCAAAATTTGAAAACTCAACTCATTTTGAACTGAACTGTGAAGATATACAAGACTGACGTTCGGGAGAGAGGTTGAATTTTTTTTTCATTCTCCAAGATCAAATTTGACTCTTAACTAACACTGCGAATTGAGAGAACAGTCTTCGAGAAAAAGAAAAGGCAACTTGATATCTTCATTTTTGTTTTAGGGTAACGTACTTTGAAACAATGAATATTAGATTTGGGAGGGGGCTAACGAAAAAGCCTTAGTCCCTAAGCCAAATTGATTATATTGGCTTACTACCCTCTTGACTCCCAGGTATCTCCGTGTAAATCCTAGTTTTAAAATAACCCCTGAAGAGACCAACCGTTTGATTTTATTTTAGTGGTCGCACTGGAGAAGAGCCCGACGAATCATTTTTTTTTTCAAGTCGACATCTTCATTGATTTTAGAGCTACAATGCTCAGTCTTTTTTTTTCATTTTGAAGTCTGCACTATCCATGAATCCATGCAGAGTATTCAAGCTTCAAAATAAAGGAAAAAACTGAATATTGTAGCGAAAAATTGACGAAAATATTAACTCTTTGAAAATAGATCGTTAGGTACTTATTTATTTCTCAGTGATCTTTATTGCTTCCATTTTATTGTTTTCTTATATCCCACCAGAAGAAGAAAAGGTGTGTACGGCCCAGCGGGTGGCAAGAAAATGTGTGTTTTTGTTGATGATCTCAATATGCCAGCCCTCGAAAAATACGGTGCCCAGCCTCCGATAGAATTACTTCGCCAGTGGTTGGATCAAGGTTTTTGGTACGACAGGTAAATTCTAAATTTAAAGAACAATTTTAAACTCTTATATAAGGGAAATTTGATTCCACTGGAATTATTTAAGATATTTAAAATTAAAGATATTTAGTTAGTTAGTCTTGTCTAACACAGAGCCTCATTTGTAGAGCATCCAGTGAAAATTTCATTGCACCAATAATGGTGTACAAGACGAGGTTGTCATTCATCACTCCATGGCAGAAATGGCGAATCATTTTTTTTGTTGAAATTCTAAGTTTTTGAATAGTCCTGTTATCGGAGTGTCACTTATATGTATTATGTATACATGTATGGAAGTTTTTGGAAAATACTTATAGATAAACGACCTATTTTCCCAATACATTCATAAAACTAGTAGTTTAATAGAACTTGAAATTTCAAAATTTACTTGTAAAACTAGGATAAGATGAAATTACAAAAGTATTCTTCTAAGTCCATCACGTATAACCTAAAAATCTGCAGCGTGTCACTACTGATACGCATGTCATAGGTTCGCCATCATTGTGCTATGGCATGCATCTATGGGGATACTAAGGATATCAAGGGAAGAGCGTAATGAGGATCAAACTCTTTTTACAATCAGTGATCTGCAAGACTTGGTTGCTAATTGTTGCTCTGTGACGGGTGTACTTGGGATCATGCTGATATATGAGTGGCTGTGCGGGAAAAGTACCGGATGAACCATTTTTAAAAAGTTGTTATAGGAAATTAGCCCAATTATTCAACGAATGTCTCAAACAGAGTATACTTCCTGAAGATAGGAACACTGCAATCATCATGCTATTATATAAAAAAAAGGAACCCAAAAGATCTTGGTAATTACAGGCCAAATATCTCTCTCAACTGCATATACGACGTTACGGATGAACGTTAAAAGGCTGCTGCTGAACATAAATTGCTGGTCCGAAAATTCCAGTCACCCTGCTCTCAACTCTTATGCTACTTTCACCGTTTTCCATAATGTACACTGTACAATTAGTATTGTAAATGAAAAAATCGTGATTTGGCAGTTTGGAATAAAATTTTCTAGTTGTCAGTCTTTTAATCATGAATTTGATAAATCTATCTATTTCCAGGTACTTTAATTATGATAATACATTACTTTGCAAATTAGTAACGAATAAGTTAGTGTTTCATAAGTGAACCAGTTTACCCATGCCATGAAAAATTGACTGCCATGAAAAATTGACTGCCATGATAAAGAAATCTTGCAATTCAAAAGTACTTATAAAATATCGAAAACATTATGCTGCGTAGCTGCGTAGCATTTTCGTGTTCAATATTTCCTCTAATCGATATAAAAGTAAAATCAAGTTAAGATACAATTTATAAAGTCTGACGTAACATAAAATTCTATTTCTACTTAGTTACGTCACCAAATACTGAAGACGTAAGCGTGATAGAAGACAAATGCACGTTGCTAATTATTACATTTGCTGCTTACCTAGACATAAAAGCTTTGTCATCGTCTTTTGATCAATTTCGATTTTTCTCCTCAGAAAGGACACCAGCACAGTTGGACTATGCGACATGTTGATAGTATCTGCCATGGGTCCACCAGGTGGAGGCCGAAATCCCATCACCCCACGCTTTCTGCGCCATTATAATGTCATCGGGATCGAGGCATTCTCCGAAGAAATCTTGAAAAGTGTTTTTTCTCCATTAATGGACTGGCATTTTAAGAAGTTTCCAACAGTGCTACGGAGATACTCCCGGGTTTGTGGCACTCCATTTTGAATTTAAGTACAATAATGATTAAAACAATATCGTGTTTCTCTTTCAGGAACGATGTCTAATACTAAGAAAAACCCTTCTTAGTTCATTCCTTCCATCATTGTAAAAGATTAAGCAAATGAATCCAATTATTATCAGATAAGACTCACTCTTCTTCAGAAAACTGCATAAAATAGTCTTGCGTCCAATATGTCATTATGAAACTTCTTGTATGGTAATAAGTACGAGATACTAAGCAAAACTTCGGTCTATTTCGGAGTAGTCCCAGAAGAGCACTGCTCAAAAAGACTAACGGCAAAATCCGTACTACATTCGATTTTCGCGTGCTATTCAAATTTCCTTAATGCATAGGTGCATCTCATCTTATGTTAGCAATGAATCTTTCCTCTGAAAAATTCTTCTTGACATGAAGTTGCAGTTTGAATTCCAGCAATACGTGTTGATTTTGTAAAAATGCTGCGCTGTTGATGACATACTTTTTGTTTGTTTATTGAGGTTATTTCTTTTGTAGATCTTGTTGCATGCCACTCTCGAGATCTACCAAAAGGCAGTCACCATGTTCTTGCCGACGCCCACTAAATCTCATTATTTGTTCAATTTGAGAGATTTCTCGCGAGTTGTGCAGGTAAGGTTTACTTTGAGTAATCTTGTACGTATATTCGTGTGATTTCTTGAACTTGTCTTTACCTACTTGTGGTATTCTGCCATAAATTGTATCTTTAATCTGAGTGAAGTAATTGAGGCGTACGCTATGGTTGGTTGAATCGTCTAATTGTTAATGTTGGTTAGCACATCCAAGAACAGAAAGCTCCAATAATTTTCTTCGTTTACTTTAGAACTGATATCTGATAAGATCTAAAACTGATCTAATCTCTGATTATCTAATCTGATGACATTTATACACCTTCCTATTTAAGCAGAATATGGCATAGGCCCTTTCTAGAGTAGGACCATATGCAGACACAGGGAGAGCCCCCAAATTTTTGTTCCCTTGTCTTGCCTTCGACAGGTCAAAGGAGTCAGAAAATAGCTCTGACTCTTCATCTTTCAGTGCAAAAAGGAGTTGTAGCCTGGAGGGAGCCCTCCAATTAAACTAGATATTAGTTGATTCTTGACCACAAATAACCAAAGATCTAGATATGATGATATTTATTCGCCTCCCTACTCTGGTGGAATGTGGTACCGGGCCCTTTTTTGGTGTTTTATAATGCAGACATTGAAGAATAGGTAGAAAATTATATAGTTTCCTCGGCCTTTCACAGGCACCAGAAAATAGTCCTGACTATCACTTTAGTGCAATGGAGAGGTACCGCCTGAGGAACAGGGTCCATTGAAGTGAAATCATTTTATGTACATAGATACGTGTTACAGATAAACTCAGGTTAAATTTGAAGTAAGATTTCTTTTTTTCAAAAATTTATACAATAAACCTTAATTGTAATGAGTCTAAATATATATATTATTTTCTGTTATATTTTTGCCTATATTAATATGCTTTCAAAAATTAGAATTTTTTTGAGTTTCTGATTGGATTTCGAATTATATAAGTATTTTTCTTAGTTTATAAGTTCAACTCTGTAAGCCTTGTTCTTTTCTCTTCGTCATTTTTCTGTTCATATTGAATTTTTTTGGTGTATCAGATGTATTGTTCTCCTCTCTGTCTCAATGGATGCGCGTAATTTTATTTGTTATTCTAAGTGATTTCAGTTGTAAAGGTTTGTTTATATATATATATATATATATGTATTCTCTAACGTAACGGTGAATACAAGGTTGTTGTTTTTTTATTAATTTAAAGAAAAAATGACCAATATTTCATTGACAGTTTTTGCCTTTTTGTTTTAGGGAATTTTGATGCTGAGCCCGAAGTCCGTCACTGAAGACACGGAGAGTACACACAAAATAATTCGTCTTTGGACTCATGAAGTCTACAGGTTGTTTTACGATCGACTTGTGGATCAGTGTGACCAAGAAAAATTTTTCAAATTAGTCAAGGTAACATTTTTCAAATTATATAATTCTGTCGGAAATGCATTTTTTATTTTGACTCGGGAAATATAATCTTCACTAGTCGCAATCAATGACATCACCATATTATCAACTCTCTGTTTGTATATCCTCTTTTCTAATACAAAAAACATGAATATTCTGCAGATCACGGTTTGTCCAGAAAGTAATGAGACTGAATGTGTAAACATATTTACTATCAACTGAATTACAAATCAACTTAAGGAATTAATGGAAAACGGAATTTAGAATAGACTTTATTCTCAGAGGATAATCGAGTCAAGTCCAATGTTTTACTCTCATTAATCTCGTATTTCTTTTTATTTGTTCGAAATAACATCAAATTCTGAAATTTCTAAAATTGGGACCACCACTTTCCCTACATTGAGCTAAGAGGGTTTCAAATCTCCATTGCTTTTGACAGACACTGAAATATTTCTACGTTTTTATGCGTCCGTTTCAGAGAACACTCCCAAAGATACAAAGCGCCATACGTCATTGCATTTTACATATCAGAGGGTGAAGACATTGTGTGTAGAATAAAATTGAATTATTGAACAGAGTTTTAAAGCTTCTTTTATCTATTATCTAGAATTGCATCGAGACTCAGTTCAAAGAAAAAGTCAACTCGGTCTTCGCACGTTTAGCGCAGTCAGGGAAGCAAGTTTGCAGCGACGATGTTGGAAGTTTGGTTTTTGGTGATTTTATCAAAGTCAGCGACAAGGCTGATCGGACGTATGATGAGATAGTCGACCCAGAAGAATTGAGACAGGTAAAAATACTCCCCTAAGAATGTTTCAAAAAGTTCAAAGAAAAAAAAAGACGTGAAAACAAATTTCTCATTCACCATTTGATTCAGTAATGCAATTTTTCTTTTCAAAACATTGCCTGTTGATACAGTCTGTAATTTTGAAAAGAGTCATTATCTTTCCAAGAGTTCTTAAGATTACTGAACGTATTCTTTTTTTGTTGCTGCCTTTCGGTCGATATATTCTGCTGCCTTCTTCAGGAGTACAACCCGTAAAGAAAGACAGGTATGGCTAGTCATTCCATAGAAACCTCCACTGACCAACGTCTTTTAACAGCATGCTGTGTTGGGGTGAACAATTGAAAAAAGGGTTGATCAATGAATAAGTTACTTCGGTCGCCTGGGTTCCGCAGCGCACAAGCTGCAGACCAGTTTAGTAGAAACTCACATTGCAAAATTAACCCCTAATAAAGGGGGGTTTCAAAAAACTAAAACATGTTTTTATACATACATAGCCAGCCAGACCAACTTGGGAACAGGGGAAATCTATGTTTTGGTTACAGTTTCAGTTGACAATTTGTAAAAGAGAATTCTTTTTCAAAAATGGCAGTGGACAGCTAATATACTGATCGGACCAGCCAATTCTCAGCAACGTGCGCAATACAAACGATTCCATTTTGAGCCATGCATATAATTCTATCTGGTCTTTTCTGTTTGTTACTATTTATATAAAGACATTACCTCTTGTATTCCCCCACGGATTGTCCACCTGAAAAAGCTGTAGAACGGATCGATCGAACAAATGATAAAAATAATTGAATGACTCCCGGGGTGCAAATAACATATGGGATTATCATTTAATGCCCAGTAATAGTATGTTTGTCACAAACTAAGCTGCAAATACGGTCGTAAAATTAGCTTAACTTGAAAAGTATTTACAAGTTAGTTTCTAAATGTATCTATGTAGAAAGATTTCTTGCTATAGTTCTATTCCAGTATATTAACAAAAAGTTTGTGTAAATTCTATGAAAACTTAAAACGAATTCTTTATTGCAAAGGATGTTTATTTATACATTGAAACGTTGTAAGTCGTTGAAAAGTAAAGCATAGTTTTGCCTCTGATAAAAACAAGTTCTGTTTTGGTTACTTGAAAAAATATCTTATTCGTTAAAAAAAGAACCATGACTTAATTGTTACTTCGTTTTAGCGTTAGGCAAGTGTGGTACATTTTTTCGTTACTACCCAATAAATTAAAATATTCATTTCAAGTTTATTTCATTAGTCACCAACAGGGTTATGATTAGGGCTAGGATTCAGGTAAGGAGAGAGGTTTTCGTTTTCATGGTAGGAATTAACAAAAAGACTCAGCATTTTGGGTCTTTTCAATAATAAAAAGGAAACGTATTTTTTTAGGCTTCCATACTTTTGAATTAAGGACGTTAGATTTTAACCAAACAGATTAAATTTCTATCAAGTATAGCGTAGTATATTACAGAGCCATGATAGAGATGCAACCAATGAGGATCGAAGTCCCTCACAGTGGCTCCGAAGATTGATTCCTAACTACGGCTCAACGAGAGGTGCTTTGCAGAATTCTTTACTATAGAAATGCACTGCTAGTGTTTTTTTTAATGTTATAGAAATGTATTTGTAAGGATCTAATAGAAAAGCATTGGTAGCTGATGAAGAACAATATCACTAAAATAGTAATTTGGTCCGAAAGAAGCTGCTTACTAATATGAATAAAAAACAAAAAAACAATGAAAATATTATTCTAACGTGACATATTGTATACATCTTGACCTCTACACATATTTGGCGAGAAATTTGAATTTAAAATAAACTCCAATAATAAGGTCTCGTGATGTTCTGTTTGTTATTTCATTTTTCATTTATTTCCTGTCAAAAAAAGAAAGAAAATAGTGAAACGAAATGCTAGCTTCAAATGCTCACTCTACGTTGTGTTTTCACCAACTATTCTAATATCAACTATCGTTCATTACAAAAGTATTTCTTTCTTCTATCAATCATTTTCAGACGATCGAGAAGTATCTGGAAGAATATAACATGATGAGCAAAGCCCCAATGGATTTGGTTCTATTTCGATTGGCCATCGAACACATCTCCCGGATCAACCGTATATTGAAACAACCAAACGGCCATTGTTTACTTGTTGGTAAGAGGTCCAGAGCTCCAATCGGGAAAATGGTGCCACTTGTTCTATATTTTTATTGGTGGCTACAAATGTAAAAAATATTGTATAGTAGAATGAATTTATTTACAGTTAAAGGAATGTTTTTCTCTTTTGAAAAGATCAATATATGAAATATTTATCAAAGAGAAATATCATGACAAGTGGTTTTGTGGGCATCTTGTTCGTATTAACTCGTTTAATGGTATGTTCATGAAGAAACATACACGGCAATGTTTCTCAAGACTTTTACATACCTAATTCAAGAACAAAAGAACCTCATTAGATTTGGAAAGAAAGATCTAAAATAACTTTACACCGACATTATTTTTATAGAAAATAAAGATGAAGAACAACCTTCACTGAAATTTGTGGTGTGAACCGATACGCAAAATACATACATCTGTACTGTAAATTGAACTCATGACCAACTATTTGCCAGCAGTCTATCTTACAGATACAGTGAAATTCATAAGTCATTGATATTAGTGGAAATTTATCATTCAGATAAGAACGGGCTTATCTCATCATTCATATATATATATATATATATATATATATATATATATATATATATATATATATATATGTATATGTATATATATATATATATATATATATATATATATATATATATATATATATATAAGGTGCAAAAGTCGCAATAATCAGGATCGAAGATGGATTGGAGATTGACTCAGCATCAGCCAGTTTTAACTATTCATCTGTCTCCGTGAACTTTTTTGTAAATCAATACTGTTGCGTCACAAAGAGATTATCCAGTCTTCAGAACTACATATGTTTAGAATCTATTCGGCATAACAACGATAAGAATGACATCAGATCAATATTTCCTTGTAACAATATAAAATATCTAAGAAATGTTCTTTCTGATCTTTTCCTGCTTTTATAGGTATTGGTGGCAGTGGGCGTCAAAGTGCTACTCGACTTGCAGCCTTTATGGCGACATTTGAACTGACCCAAATCGAGATGATCAAAAACTACGCCGTGGCCGATTGGAAGGAGGATCTAATGAAAATCATGCGAAAAGCAGGTCTCGATGACTCACCCGTTGTGTTCTTTTTTGGCGACCATCAGATAAAAGTATGCTTCGAGCCAAAAATAGCATTTCATATTCCAATATTCGTACAATCTTTTACAAATAGTCTAATTACAATTGAATTGATAAATATCTACGTGTTTATGTGTGCGCCATTGTACGAAGTTGACATTCGCCATTTTTTAGCACAATGCAGTGTCAAGTTTTAGGTTGTTTTGATCAGCGTTTCTTTAGAAATCTAAAAGAGAAAAAAAAAAAACGAAAACAAAAAAACAAACAGACTACAGATCATAGATCTTTTATCGAAAATCATAGATCTAAATTTAGTCATGAAATATCCTAACTAACAATAGATTTGAACTTAGGGATAATGTATCTGAATTGACAACTCTAAAAGAAGTAATCGAAATAATTCGAAGCTGTTATTTCGTACGACGGACGGAAAATTATTTTGAATGATAATTGTTGCAGGATGCTCAACCTTTCACAAAGTGCTGGCCCTTCCAAAGTTGCAGCTTTGGAATTGACTCTAACCTAGAACAAACTGATTTCAAAATATCTTGAATTGTATTCTCTGTTTTTTTCTTCGAATCTTGCGTTTTATTAACCATTATTCACAACCAAAAGAGATATTCAGGTAGCAACAATTCAAACGTCTCGGGCCAGTTGACGAGATATATAACAAGATATATTTTTTTACAGTCAGCATTTTTTTAAATGATGGATTATCATTTTTTATTGTCCTCATCTCAGTTCATCTTTTGAACACAACGTTTCGATCGTTGTATCGTACGACCGTCTTCAGGCGGGCTTCGTAAGTGGTGGTATTTCGGTAAGCTGAAACGTCGCCGTTAAATCCTGAGGACGGAATGTTCCCATTCAGCTGTCTTATTACAGTAGGAAGCAATATAATACCAAAAAGACTCGTAATGATACTTCTTTGTTCTAAATTTCCCTAATTTTTCATAAAAAATCGCTTGACTGTTTCAAAGTTGAATTACCTCGTTGATAACACTAGTCTTTTTTTCAAATATGATTTATCTCTGAAATGTTGTATATATTAATAAGATACATCGAAATATGTGATTAAACACCATGACTACCACTGCAGTAATAATATGAGAAGGACAGATTGAAAGAAGTTCAAAGTTGTGGGTGATATATATTTAAATGATATATATATTATTATATATATATTATAAATATATATTTAAATAATACCATTAAGCGCAGTGAGTTTCCTGAGTGAGCGAGTATTTTTTTTTGCCTACATGAAATTGGAAGCTCATGGATGCAAGTCCAAATCTCGTTGGAAGCTATATCTTCTTCGATTTCTCTTGACTTAATCATTCATTGGATACCTTCGATTGAAAATTAATTTAAATTGTTTCATCGTTCTTGTTTAGGACGAAAGCTTTTTGGAAGACATCAATATGTTACTGAATGTTGGTGACATCCCTAACCTTTTCGACAATGAACAAAAACTGGAAATCATTGAAAAGGTAAGAAGAACGTCGTAATATATATTCGTACCTTACATATATGAGTCACCGCAGCCCGCGCGTGTGCCAGAAATAATTATCTAAAAAATATCAGCACAAGGTTTGGACATTCTTAGTAAAAAAAAAAAGACCCCAAACGCACTTTTTTGAAAAAAAAAAGTAGTTCTTAGATGGTGCCTAGAAGTGTTCTCATGCAGTTTTTGAAGGTTGTAGCCCCCTAATGTGCCCAGGGTGCCTGGACAACCCGTTACACAGATAAATACAAACGAACAAAAAAAAAAAAAAAGAGCCTGTAGCCCATTTGGCTAGTTGGTCGCGCAGGCCATTTGTGCAACTGCGATGAATCAATAATCCTAGATGGAACATGGTCAATTTTCGATTCATCATTCGGAATGGTACTCTTACTTTTTTTTTGTCTTTATCTTATGATAAAGTTTCGACCGATGGGATTCTCGACTTTCCTCAGATGAATGTATTTTTTGTAAATTTTCATCTTAGTGTCCCCTACTTATTGACTCAAATGCTTCGTCTGGCATTGGTGGAAAAAGTTATAACGATGAAGGGGGGAAAAAAAAACAGGTCTGGCTAATCACTCAATAAAAACCGTTACGTAACCTAGGACTTTCGGTAGCATGCCACATTGAGGTGCTCAATTAAAAAAAATGGAAAAAAGTAGTGAATTATGAATAAGTTACTTCTCTTGCATTTTGTTGGTTGGACAGTAATCGCTAAAAAAACTAAGATTTTTCTAAAAAAAAACAACCAAACAAGCAGACACGAATCGAGGGATCAATTTAGCAGAAACTTACATTGCAAAATGAAGCTTATTTAGCTGGTGGGAATTTGAAGAAAAAATATCTTTAGACATAATGAGTAAATGTTGAAAATGTCAGCCCTCTAGCTCCATTGGTGCAGTTTGCACACATAATACATCCTTACATGCGTACATACATAGCTAGTCATTCAGCCAGTCTGCCAGTCAGCCAGACCAACTTAAAAACTGGAAGAAACCTACGTTGTCAGTTTTGATTGACGGTTTCAAATATAAAGAATACTAAATGTGACATACAACTGGAGAAGGTCGAAGATCGCATCGGTCGACTGAAGTAATCAGAACAACTAAGATGGGGATACTCATCAGAATGATTTATCTGATAAGTAAGGGAACGCTTTTCTGTTTTACGTATGTTCATTCGTCGATGTTTTAGTAACTTTCTCATTTTTGTTCTTATCAGAATTTTTAAGTCACCTTGGCATTTACAAAATAAAACCTAAACATTTCTGTGAGAAATGGGGGCAGCGGGGTTTCAATCTTGACGTAGCAATATTTTGAGAGGGACAGGGTGTTAATTTAATGCAGCCTTTTTCAACAAGTATTCCGCAGAAAACTAGGGTTCTCCAATAGGTTGTTAGTGGTTCCGCCATAGTTTTATACATGCAAGAGTTTTTTATACTCTGAGTAACGGCCCTTGTTCTAATGACATTTGTTCATGAAAGAAAATTGATTTATAAAAGTTTAGCTAAGCTTATCAATGTTTTTTCTCTCAAGTAAACTGACATGCATTCAATATTTCTTATTTTAAACGTCCTTTGAGTCAGAAGGGGTCGAAAAAACAGAGTAACATAGAAAGTTAACAAAAATGAAGTAATACGTAGGAAACTATTTTGTTGTGGAAATTGTGATACTGATAATTGATTTTCGGTCATAATACATATAAGTGACATGATATGTGCCCAACAAATCATTTTTAAGGTGATATTTTTGTAATTTTCAGAGCTGCACTGCCCAGTTTAAAAAATGAAGCCTGAGCTCTCTGCATTATAATTCATAGAATGGTAAAGCTTTGAAATAAAAAAAGCCCTGAGCATTGTAGCTCTAAAAATAACGAAAATATCAACTTTTTAAAAAAATGGAGTGTTGGGCACTTATCATGCGCAGCGTCTCAAATACATTTTTGAACACACTGATGTGGTTTTAGTAGTACAGTCAATGTTTTTTCGCAGAGTTCTGAAAGGTTTATTATTAAAAATAAACCAAACAAGCAATTATAATGAAATAAAAAGGTGTTCATTTTATAATCATCACAGCCTAGTATATTCGAATACGATGTCTCGCTGTGGAGCAATAACTATCACTCCACAGTGAAGCATCTGCTTAGTTACCAAATTAGCTAGCTAGATTATTATAACATAGCTAGTTTGATTCTCACTTGGTGCCCCAAAGCTCAAGGCTTTGCATCGTACTGAGCTAAGGTTAAAAAAACGACTTAATAATCTAATAAAGAAGATTGTAAACCACTTTTTAAATGTCCGTCTTTTATTAATTACCTCTATTACCGGAATTTTTTCTACAGATGCAGCAGGTGACCCGATTAGATAAGCAACCGGGGGACATAGCACCCTACAACATGTATAACAAGTTCATCGAACGAGTCAGGAGCAACCTTCATATTGTGTTGGCCTTTAGCCCAATCGGTGACGCCTTCCGAAATAGACTCCGCATGTATCCATCTCTGATCAACTGTTGTACGATTGATTGGTTTCAGGTAATCGAATCGATTGTTCTGTTTTCCTTCTTCTTTCACATATTCTCATTCACCCAAATCACATATTAAAATGACAAAAAAAGCAGCTGAAACAGATGGAATAAGTTTTCAGATTCGACTAATTAGACCCCAAAACCTTTGAGATACTATACAAAAAATATCTAACCATACTTAAAATACATGGTCCACGCATGGGATCCATACTGAGGGTCAACGGTATGTAAATAAAACGGTATGGCCAGGAGTGCAGGAACACACAAACGAACACACAAACAAATACATGCAGATATGAGAAAAAAGATAGAAACCTTTGCCATCTCTGAAGGCTGCGGTTGTTTAATGAGGGGAGATACAATACAAACATTCAAAATAACAAAAGGGTATAGATAACATTCAAGCAAAAACGTTCTTTACAATGAACAAAAGAAACAACAACAAAATTTATGAGGAACACTGCAAAAAAACAAAAAAACAACAAAACACCCCCCAGAACAACAACAAAAAGCACAAGAACTTATCTCAAAGAATAATAAACAACTGGTCCTCACTAGTACAGCACGACCCAACGAGACTGATAACGAAAACAGTAAATAACTTCGAGAATAAATACTACAAATACTTAACGCGTAAAAAACAGAAAACATTTGAAGTGAATATCTTGAACAGAGGTAAAATACAGACAAAAATATAGGCATCATTTTTACTCACAAATTTTCCATGTGGTTTTGTATTCATACTCGTAGATGGCGTCATGCACCATATATTCCTTAAGATCGCTCCTCGGTCTTTCAATTTGATATCAGTCATGTCCTGTTTTCGAACAAGATGCAGACTCATCCCCGTAAATCTATCTCTCAGACAGCATCTCCCCATTGAACTAACAGGGTAGCGTAGGGGTTATGCGCAAGCACTCGTGGCAAAAGTCGGTGTGAATGGTCATCTTTTGTCTTTACCCATACGCACGCGTGTGTGACTCCACATCAGACCTGACCTCGTATCGTATTTGGGTTTATGTTGTGGCAAATGAATAGTCGCTTCTCTTAAACAAAATGTTGATTTCAGTTTAGTTGCCATATTTTTTAGTAGTGCAAATTCGTATTGCCAAAAATTAGAAACCACGTTCAGTTTATATTCAATAGGTTCTTGCAAAAGTTTCCAGCATTTTAACACAATAATTTATAGCAGCATTATTCAATCATCAAAGTATTTTTCTTGGCTTTCGATGACCTCATACCGTCTTTAAGAAGAATTTTGCATTCCATCATAAAGTAACTGCGTACAATAGTCGTGAGTTAAATTGTTATTGGGTGCCCCACAAGAGTGGCCTTGTGTCGTACCAAGCTCCGCCTGGTGAGTACAAATTAGTAGTGCAGTGAGATGTATCTCCATTAGCTAACACACAGATGTAGTCCTGTGTCTAACTATGCGAAGCTTAAACATAAATAAGAAGTCCGAAGATTTTTTTCATTTCAGCCATGGCCAGACGATGCTCTCCATCTTGTGGCCAATAGGTTGCTTGATGATGTAGAAATGTCACACGAAGTTAGGCAAGAATGTGTTGCCATGTGCAAACACTTTCATCAGAGCGTTCGAGCCCTATCTCAAAAGTAAGTGAAAATCATTTTGATTGAATCCTCTCTGAAAAGTTCCCTTAATATCCATAGAGAATTGAAAAAAAAAGATGGATGATTAAAAACCATATTTCGATGGTATCTAATTTACGATCAAGTTGGCTCTACCCTAATGTTTAGGACCTGGTAAAATATGTCTTAAGCTTACACAGGATTAAGATTTTGTTGGTTCTCAGAACTTTTATGCAGTTTTCAATACGGAAAAAAACTGCTATACGCTACTTCAATCAAAGCAAAATTTCGTTGAAAACCTGTGACTATTTCCTATTTTATGCGTGGGGTCACTCACTTCACCGTACGGTAGTTTACCCATATTGGGAACGGGGATCAGATTCGTGTGGAGGGCATTTGTGCAAATCGGAGTTTGAACCCGGCTGGCCCAGTCCATTTTCTACGCTATTAACCGTTCAGTCATTGGCAATTCCAACTCGTGATAGATTGAAAAATTTCGTGTTCCACGAACTGCTGAGAGCCTACATGTGTGGACCTTCCGTTTAGATATGGACTGAAGTTTTGCTTCAGTAATCCTTGATTCTTTAAAAAAAAACAAGCCCAAAGGAATTGAAGAAATAGCTTAATATTGTCATCACTGTTAAAGATGGATATGTTATAGAAAAGTTATTTAAATTTTCTCTCACATTTAAATTGTTTTTTATTTTATATCAAGAAATTTGACATTACTTTCCGAACAATCTAATAATTTCCCTGATTGCTGATTTGAATAAATGCTAATGTTTGAATAAAAGAAAATTCTCTTTACACTGGCAGATACTTCGAAGCTCTGAGTCGAAAGAATTACGTGACACCCACTTGCTTCCTGGAACTCATCAGGACATTCAAAAGTCTTTTGAATAAGAAGCGAATGGAGATTCTCACTTTAAAGAATCGATACGTGGTTGGATTGGAAAAAATTGAGTTTTCAAAAACGCAGGTATTTTTAAAGAATGATTGTACTGTGATTTCTTTCTCTCTTCAAGTGTTAATCTGATCTCATATCTATTATATATATATATATATATATATATATATATATATATATATATATATATATATATATATATTGTATATATATATATATGTATTCTTTTGGTAATTTTTATAACTACTCAAAATAGAACAACAATTCATGGAGTCGAGCAGTAGAGGTTCACGCTGCACTACACATTTATTGTAATGTAGTGTGGATCTTGTATATCAATTATCTTATAAAATCTTACATAAACAAAATTTTCTATCTCATCCCGGTATCGCATCGACCGAAATCTGTGACCGAAACAACAAAGATAAAGAATAATAATTCGAATAATCAACTGTGCATGATAAGGACCCAACGAACCATTATGAAAAAGGATGGTATTTTTGTTATTTTTAGAGTTGCGATACTCCATTTTCTCAAAACTTTAAAGCTTGAACACTTTGCATAATAAAGCGTTCAAGCTTAAAAAAAGTTGAGCATTGTAGCTTCAAAAATAACGGAAAAATCGAATTTTAAAAATGGTTCGTTGGACACTCATATGTGTCTAAACTTGTTTTGATCACAATGTCTACCAAAATATCATACATCCTAATGCGTTGCCGGATATGAATGTTGGGATTCATTTTTCCCGTTTGTAGATCAATGTAATGCAGGAAGAGTTGTTTGCACTGCAACCTAGACTGATTGAAACCAGCAAAGAGACAGAGAAATTGATTGGAATCATTGAACTTGATACCCAAGAGGTGGAAGCAGTGAAAAGAGTTGTCGAACATGACGAAGCCGTTTCAAACGAAGCAGCAATGAATGCAAAGTCTATAAAGGTAAGTCTCCAGCGGGTACTCAATTGAAAACGGTCCTAGAGCGCTAATAGATATAAGATTACCCTCAAATGGAGAAAAATAGGTCCGGTTAGTCACTCAATAGAAACTGCCTGTGATCAACGTCTTCAGGCACAATGCCATGTTAGGGGTGATCGAAAGAAAATTAATCAATAAAAAATTGGGGAAAAATGATCAATAAAAAAATTGGAAAAAGGGTTGATTAATTAATGAATAAATCACTTCTCTCGTCTTGGATCTCTAAATAGTCGGAATCTTCAAAAACGAACGTGAACGCTGTCAGGCAAAGTTAAGGAACCAATTAGCATAAAGCTACATTGAACCCCCACAAAAAACTTATTTAATGGTTGAATTAAGAAAAAAAACCCCAAAACAAACGTTTTTTCTAGACATAATAAAGAGTGAATGTTTAAAATTCTAGCAGTTTAGCTTCATTGGTGCGAACGATACGTGCAAGACATTCATAACCAGCAAGTCAGACTATCTTAAAGATTGAAACCTATGTTGTTAGTGACAATGTTGATGTTGACTGTTTTGTTTGGTGGTTTCTAAGAAAAAGGGAGAAAACCCATTATATTTGCAATGTAAATATATTTTTACGTTTCTAAAGTGTATTACAAAAACAACCAAGCTTTTATCGTAGTCAGAATGAGTTAAATTCCTTGTAAATCGGCATTGTTTCTCGTCTATGGATCATACTACAGAGAGGTCAGGTGTGAAATTTTCTGCTCCTAACATTAATTTTCGGATTTTGGAAAAACATTCCAGTTTTCGAAGTTTTCGATGAAGGCCACTCAACCTGTACTGGAAGGATGGAAGGTCTGAACTTTTTTTGAATAGACTTGATAATGAGTGGTGAGTTCAGATCAAATTGTTCAATGACTGCATTTTCTGAATAATATCGCAGAAATATCATTTCGTCGAGCAAGACCCATTATGATGACAATATAGACTTCCTGGCTATATCTTGTCAATTTATCCCCTAAACATTTCTTTTTTCAGGACGAATGTGAAGAGAAACTGGCCTCAGCTATGCCAGCCCTTAACAGCGCAATCACTGCCCTCAACACCCTGAAACAAAATGATATTACAATCGTGAAGGCAATGACCAATCCACCACATGGAGTAAAACTAGTCATGGAAGCTGTGTGCATCATGAAGGTTAGGTTCAATCTCATATCTCATCATTAAAAATACTTTCAAGGCAATTATTGCATTTTGAGCGTTTGAGTTTGATTAACGTTAAAAATTTGGTTTGGAGAATTGGTGCGCTATATGTCTTAATTTTTGGAGATGTTTCTATTCAAAAGACTGAGATTTTCGATGGGAATCTGAATTTACTGTTTTATAAAGTTCTCAGGTGAGATTAAGAGACTCAGAATGGTAAATATAGGTTCATAGCGTTTGATTCTAAAATCTCAGGATATTTATATAAGTTTTCTATCTTATCTTTCATTATCCTAGTTGATATTAGCTATTTTTTATATAGAAATTACACATTACCTGAAAACATTTCCATAAAATAATTATGTTCAGCAATTTCTTGTATGTTTAAAACGTCTCTTCATGAAAACTGTACTTTTATCAAAGAAACACTTATTCTTTTTCTTTGTTTAAAATAAAATAAAATTTGCATCTTTTCGTTTCACAAGGGGATCAAACCAGAAAAAAAAATTGATCAAAACGGTAAAAACGTCGAAGATTATTGGAGCTCTGCCAAAAAAGTAAGTCCGTCATTTGTCTGTTATTTTGCAAGATTTGGTATTATCCACAGTACAGAGGGATATTCACTTTGACTTGCAGTGATGATCGTAGAAATATGCTATATAATTACCGTATTAGTTGGCATATAAGACCCACAGGCATATAAAACCCCACTCCTCATTTCAGAAAGGGATACATATGAAGAAACATCTTTTATAGTCAATTTGTGGTTTATTTAATGTTATTGAAATATTTTGCTACAGTATTGCAGAGAACTACTTTGACAAAACATGTAACAAGGACAGCAGAGAAATATTTCTTTTCAAGGAACACGAACAAGAACAACAAGAGCAATCCTCACCAAATTTAGGGGAGTGAAAATTAACACAACCCTACAGTTATTTGAAATCACGACCAACTTATTGGTAGAGGCGTCTTTCACCGACAGAGCTAAATTGGCTATTCTTACATGCCTGCCAAAATTTATGCTAGAAAAACTGACGGAATGGCTTATTACACCCAAATTGATAAAGTGAATGCTGGTTCTCTAACCGACTGGGCCGAACTGACAAGTCTGACATATTAACGAAATTTATCTCACAGATACGCAAGGACTTATTTCATTTTAATAGATAAAAATGTATGTTTATGATTGTTTTTATTCATTATACACACAGTACGAGAGCTGCAGGAACCATCTTCTATCAGAATGGAAGTAGGAATTGAGTTTGACCTTGCAGCAACCAGACTTGTATAATGATGCTACTATAATATACAAAAGAAAACGAAAGCAGCTTCACTATAAATCAATCCCACTTATCAGACCTGGGAGAAATTTTCTTGTGTCATTTTTTGCGAAAAGAATTGGGGTCTTAAATGCCAAGAAAAACGGCCATTTGATATCTACGACCTTCAGATTTAATTCTATAATAATTGGCTCGTGACTGAAATAACCATCTCCAACTGGTGCCAGATATCGATGATCAAGCGCTGGTGAAAGCCAGGATTTCGAATATCGAAGTAGACAGGAAGCCCCAACCCACGAAAGATTCATACAATACAAAAAACCATAGAAACAATCATTCTTCGTCTTTACCATTTAACACTATAAAGAAAAAATATGTCTTTTTCTATGTTTTATAGACTCATAAACAGCTGCACCAATAAGCTGAAAATTTGTGTTTAAGGGTATGGACATAAGATAGGTAGCGATGGCCTCTTGTGACCTTCAAACGTCAATTTAGCGTCTTATTAGATACTTTTATATATTTCAGATGTTAGGAGACATGAAATTTCTGGATTCTTTGAAAGAATACGACAAAGATAATATTCCAAGCCATATTATCAAAAAGATCCGAGAAAAATACATCTCAAATAAAGATTTTGATCCAAGCATTATCAAGAACGTTTCATCAGCGTGTGAAGGGCTTTGCAAATGGATTCGAGCCGTGGACATATACGATAATGTCATGAAGGTTAGTATTTTCTTTTTTCTTAACTTTTTTTTTTTTTAGAAAGATACCATCTCAACGATTGATAGTTTTTACTTCTCTTGTTACAAAGATATCAGAATATTTCGGATGACAAGTTTGTAATTTTTAGAAGAGCTATTATGATTGCCCGGTTTTTCGTTTTACTGTACTCAGGTGCTATTGGTGTTGTCAGTAACGGCTTGGACAATGGAATCGCCTCACTAATTTCCTTGTGAAAGGCACGAATCCATCTTTTTCTCCCTAGCTATGCAGAGCAATCAGTCCAGGAGAAGGACAACCCCCATAACTGGACATCCTTCTGACAGCTCATGCAGCCAAGCTAATGCCAGATGTATCTTTCTCTCTCTCTGGACTATATCAATAAGGTCTAGAGGGGGTTTTGATAACTGAGCGCCCCAAGATCTCCACACACTGAGCATCCCAGGATCTCCATACGCTTCGTCTAGGCATGGGATGTTCCATTGTCTGTAGAGGAAGAGCAGAAACCACCCAATTCATTAATTCAATATGTATGGAAGACCCATTCTGTAATTTATTTCAGAAGAGTCATTTTCGTTCCATGAGTTGTTGGAAATATTGAACTAATTTTTTTGTGTTGCTTTTGTTATCACCACAATGTTTCGGTCGATGTATTCTATAACCGTCAAGCATACAATCCTCAAGGAAAGAGATGGGTTACTTACTTTCTCTCTTCCCAACATACCGATCGATTCGGCTCGCTCCCAGCAGTGGGGGCCGTACAGATAATACCAAACAGAGGTCCATCCCTCTTCTTACAGCTTACGAAGGCTGTAAAGTGGATCGGCTGAAAGAGAAAATGATAACACAGAAATTCAGACAGAAATAATTTAAGAGCAAATTTCTATTGTTCAATCTCAAACCTGGTATAATTGAATTTTAACCAATATATGTTTATAGGGATATATTTCGTCCACCCTAAAAAATTGCCATAGAAAATATACTTATGAAAGAAAGTGGATCAAATTTCAAATGGACACTCTCAAGATGATAAGAAACAGGCTTTCAGTTTTTACAGATAGTTTTGCATTACTGCGTTAAGAAACTTTCGTTTGCCCTATTGGAATAAATGAGTTAATTCTACCGAAAAAAGAAAGACGTTACAGTGTTATGATAAAGTGTGTCTACATTTTGAATTATCTGTACATTCTTTATATTTAGGTTGTTGCCCCGAAAAAAGAAAGTCTATTTTCTGCTCAGACCGTCTTGAAGACACAAATGGTAGAGCTGAGCAAGAAACAACAAGAATTGAAAGACGTTTCCCACAAACTTGATTCGTTAAAAATGAATCTACAGATAAAACAGGATGAAAAACAGGTAAGTATTTGATGTTTCTCTTTCGTTGGATCACATGAAATCCAGGGTGACACAAAAGGCACGAAATGGTTCAAAGCATTAACATCCTTTTAGTTTTAATGATTTTTAAGAGATTGGTTTTAACGATCGATATATATATATATATATATATATAAAGGAATTTAATTAAACTATGTACGGAAAATTGTTTCTTTGAAATGCCCACGATAGTTGAAATCACAAATTCCTGCTCTTTCTATAACATTCTGCATAACATTCTGATGTTTTAAAATGGAGGTTGAATGTAGCTTGTTAGCAATTTATAAAAATTCTGTTAAGAATGTTTTTTTTATATGCCTGCCTATCTTCATTCAATGCAAATAAGATTCACATATTTTAGCAGAAAAATTAATGAATTTGCATTTTTAACTCGTTTTTAGGTTTGAACATTCCTGTTTTCTCTAGCAAAGGATCATAATAAAAAAAAAAGTATTCTGAATAAAAAAAAACAAAACAAAAAAAAACTATTAGAAGTTATCGTGTTTCTTTCACAATCAGGGTATTTGGATAGCTTAAAATCAGATTTGAATTGAACCATGAATGAGGCAAGATGCCGCTCCTTTTAGCACCTGCACATGAAAGCTAATATTTGCACATAAAAAACAAATATGGCGTATTTTTATCAGAAAAGTAAGATAGCATACTGTGATAATAGCTAGAAAGAGAAATGTCGCCAGAAAAAGGGATTTAAAAAAATTGAACCCTCAATATATATTATAAAAGAAAACTTCTGTCATATTTCCTTTAGAGTTGCTAATTTGGGAAAGAAGTGGGTGGCTCAAAACTTTTAGGGACCGAGCACTGTGTCTCTAATATCAAACGTTTAAAAATGAATGGTTATCATATAGAAGGACTTCCCGGTTTATGTCATCTTAGTTGACTGTTTCCACTTATCTTTATGAAACGTTGAAACTTGAGTCGAGCACTTGAATTGCTCGATAGTTGAACTAGTTCATATGTCTTTGCTGATCCAGTCAGTGTACATTTTTCATTCCTGATCCAATTACAGTATATTTCTTTCTTTACTTTTCTCTCCTGATCCAATGAACATTCATCAAGCAATAAAGTGACAATTAATATTTTTTTGCTACCTTCAACTCAATTGCTGTTTTTTTTTCTTACCGCAACTTTACAAGGTACTCTCCAGCAGTTAATAAATCAACAGCGTGGATCGGGATAAAGAATAAGTTTCAGATGAGAATCGAACTCATGATCCTCTATGTAAAAGGATGGCTTGCATAATGTACAACCGTTCTTACCACTGAACAACTGGAACTCAGTGATTAACACCTGTCTGAATCAAACTCTAAAACTCACATCTTATCTCCTCTGCACCACGCGTGTTATTCAATGACACTTCAGTTCAATCGAATTTTAACATGTTTTTTATTCATTTCATTACACGATGAAAAGCAACAATAATCAAGTTAAAAGCAAATAGAAAATAATTAGAAATAATGATTTGCGATAGTTCATCTAATAAAATAGATAAAAAAGAATTGGATGATAAAATCTTTCTGTGAAGGCAGAACGTTTACAAGTACATTCTGTCTTTGATACCTGCATTTCTTCTCTCCCAATGACAACATCTTTATGCTTCAGAATTTAGAAGTAAACATCGAACTGACTAAAGTGAAGATTGAAAGAGCTGAAAAGTTGATCAACGGCTTAGGAGGAGAAAGAGATCGATGGACGCAGGTAAGTTAAGCTTGATCCCTCGAAATTGGCTGCCATTTTTCTTTTCTTACTGGGCTCTACTCATGTTAACGAAAAATAATCACCATCTATTAAATTATATAATATGCCACATTTTTGTGAATATTGTAATTTGTAACATTTGTCAAGGGAGACAACTATCAAATGCTAGCTATAAATTAGTCTTCCTTCCTTATTTATTTTTGCGAATACGTAAAAAGATCCAGGTTCCTTATCATAAACAAGAAAATGCAGAGTAATGATGTTTTAAAATTTTTTAAAAGTACAATGCAATTGCAAAATTATTTAAATATTTTCATTTTTTGACGGCGTGGATGAACAAGTACATCAAAGATATTAAATCATTTATCTTCGAGTGGCCAGCTCAACCAGTAAATAAACTTATATATTGTTTTTCTTTCAATTTGAAGGCTGTTGAGATGCTGGGAGACACTTATATCAATATCGTCGGCGATGTGCTTTTGTCAGCGTCTGTGGTAGCCTACCTAGGATCCTTTATTTTATCCTATCGCCAGGTAAATATCTATATCAGTTGGAAAATACATTTTCGTATAAGAAATATTGATGAAGGTATATCAAATTTACTTTTTAATTCAATTTTTTTCATTATCGGATGAACTGTTGTCTGCATTATTGATTTTAATAATTTTTTTAATCTTTATCTTGGGTTTTGATTTTTTTCTCAACTTTTGATTGTAATTCTACGGCAACCATTAAGCAGTCCTTGTAATAATGACGGCAACTTCCACGACCCATTCCCATAATGTTCTTTAAAAAAACTCCAGTCCAAACGTAGTGTTGACTTAGTTATTCTACCTAATCAAGAACAAAAATAATCCCATCCAAATTTGGGGAGGTAAAAACTTTCCCCGACAGTGATTTGAAATCTTGACCAACTAACTGCTAGTAGTATCTTAGCGACTGAACTAAATTGACAAGTCTTACCTATATACCAACATTTATCTTAAAAATATACAAGGACCTATTTCATTCTAATAAATACATCTATGGAATTAATATTTCCTTACAAAGATTTAAAATCACAACCAACTGAGCTAAACTAACAAATCTTAACAATTTATCAAATGTATTCTATTGATACACCAGGGCTTATTCCATTCTAATAAATAAAAAGCATTTATTCTAGAAAATATATTTTCCTAACTTATGATTTTTATTTATTATATTTACTATACAAACATTGTAGTTATCATCTCCAGTCAGAATGAAACACGGAATAGAATTTGACCCTGTATTGGTCAGGCTTGTACTGATACGACTCAAGGTTTAACAAAAGTGGATTATGCACGATCTTGTTACGACTTGGAGACTATAAAATGTGACAATCAGACTCTTGCCTTATTATGCAAATGTTTTTAGCTCAGTTGTGGGAAGAGAGTATGCATACAAGGCTGCTTCCAATGTGGACGCAGGTTCGATCCCTGCACGGCGCTAATTTCTTTATTTAGTCGCACAATCAAAGTCTGCTCAGTAAGCGAGTAGAACTTGGTGCCGGGCAAAAATAAGTTCCGATGCAAATGTCAATGAGATTATCTTATTCTGTTGGATAAAAATTTCCATTTATCGATATTCCATACTGTCCGCGTAGAGAAGAACATATATAAAATAAATGTACAAACGATCATTAATAAAGAAATGTGTAATATTTATTTATATAATAAAAAGATCTGTTTATAAAACGAGTAGTGTGACCATTTTTTGTGTTCTTACCAATGAACTATTCCACTGAAAGGTAATACTTATGGACTCTTCTTCAGTTGAAATTGTTTGACGTAAAATTTCATTTACACTATTAATAGCTTTGAAGTGTTGAACGATAAGGTCTTGAAATAAGTGGATTATTTAAAAAATATATAAAATGAAATAATACAAATATAATAATATTTTTTCATGGGTTATAACTACTATAAGATAAGTCAAGGTATGATTCCTACTCTTTGATAATCTGTAAGTACAAACCACCAAACGTCTTACACCTACAGTGAAATGACCACTCAGAAGACCTTGTTGAGTACGAATTAGATTTCTTTGTTTTTTTCCAAGTTTCGCCAGGTGATCCTGGCTTCTTCAGAAAAAAAGTGATGGAGATACACGAAAGTGTCTGCTGTATTGAGTCCATTTCTGGTTGTTGGTTTAGGGATTACGTATTAAAATAAGAGGATATCAAGTGTTTTAAAAAGAGGAGATTCGGATGTATCTTGAAAGCATAGTGTCTATTTTTCAAATTCTTGGTACGTCTATTGGCGCCTGTCTCTTTAGTGATGTAATAATAATAAAGTTAAACAGTGAAATAAGCCAAGAAATCTCATTTGTACACAAAAAGGTTTCCTGAATCGTTTTTTAGCTCTAATATTGTCGAATACATAATAATCCACAGCAATACAATGGCCATATATATAGTGTATGTGTGTGTGAGAGAGAGAGAGAGAGAGAGAGAGAGAGAGAGAGAGAGAGAGAGAGAGAGAGAGAGAGAGAGAGAGAGAGAGAGAGTGGGTTTTTTTTATATGTTTTGTGTATATTTTTACATTCCAGCAATGCCTGAAAGAATGGTACGAAATGTGTCAAGAGAAAAAGATTCCAGTGTCCACCAATTTTTCCCTGTCCAACACCTTAGGTGATCCGGTGAAAATAAGGGAATGGCAAATTGCTGGTCTACCCGTTGACAGGTGGGTTGACTTGTTCATATCTGTCTCATTCTCTTTTTTTTCATTAAGTTTCACGCATTTTAAAACTTCAATTAATAAGCATACAAATTCGTTTATCTTTCCAGCAAACGTACTATTTTATTTGATTTTTCATTGATGATATTTAGGTTTTGCTGGACAATGCCGTTTTCAACTTGAATTGAGAACGTTACAAAGTTTCTTGTTAAGAATGTTCTGTCATTTTCATGAATGGAATAAATGACGGAATAATTATGTCACGAGAATGACAAAACGATTCTTTAAAAAAAAATGTAACGTTCCTGATTCAGTTTGAAACCACCAGTGGAATAAAGTGATTCGTTCACTGCAATTCCCATAAATGAAAAAATACACATCTGTGTATATAAGTGAGAGATGTTGCACCGTCTGTCTGTCACATGACAGAAACCACCTAAAGGTGGGTGCTGCCAAACCAGATTTGGCATTCATACTGAATGGACCCAGCAAAACGTTTTAAAGTAAGAGACTTGGGATTTTGTTCAAAGGTTCTAGAGGTTTTTTTTAAAAAATACAATGTAATTCTAATACTTAGCTGGGCTATCACTTTCCGTTAAATATACATACACGCACACACACACACACACACATATATATATATATATTCATTTTTTAAATAAATTTATATGTAATTCTTTAAGGGGTCAAAAGTACAGGGAAACTTTTGCGACTGAAAAAAAGAATTTTGTAAATATTTTTATCACTTCTGCTTTTGGTAAGTGTTCAGTAATCAAATGTTGAATAAAATGTCGAGAAAATGAATCGTTGAATAAAATAAGTTTCTGGTTTCGGTTTTGCTTTGTTGCAGCTACTCGGTGGACAACGGGATCATTGTGAGCAATTCTGGACGATGGCCACTCATGATTGACCCTCAAGGTCAAGCCAACAAGTGGATCAAGAATATGGAGCGGTCAAATAAACTGGAAGTCATCAAACTAAGTGACCCTGCCTACACAAGGGTCATTGAAAACTGCCTGCAGGTAAGATTAAGATAGCTTTATCTACTCGTAATAAGAGTCAGTCGGGAAATCAGTAGAAAAGTGGGAGTAATTACTGAGACTTTCGGGTCTTTTTGCTTTCAAATAAATTCAACTGTTGTTATTTCTATAATCGTTCGAGTCGTCAATCATTTCGAACGATCTGCTCAATTTTTAGATGCACGTATTTATAGCAGTAATACGTGGCACTGACTGACAATCTGACAAGCCAACATAGCAAACGTCTCACCATCTCCTCGTAGCATCCTCTCGCATTTTTTCAATGAATCTGATGTTGTTTAAGTATCTGAGTCACCTTAGAACCATTTTAAAGACTTTTATTTTAATTGGCTAAGGGCCAGTCTCATTGATAGGTTTATTTCAATTTGTAAGTTTGTTTAATGATTAACGCCATAAAAGCTCGAGAGGGGAAAACTCGTATTTAAATAGCGCATCTATGGTCTGACTTTTCGGCTTTCCTTGACATGCAGCCACAAAAGAAATCATTGCAAACTTTGAACTAGCAATACTGTAACGGGTGCATCACTTTTGTCACGTGTCTTCAGTGTCTGTTACGGAACAAACGCCATTTATTCAACACTTTGCCCCTTTATCACTTCCACTTTTGTTTGTTTCTACATTTGTTATTTGAATACTTTTCGTTGCTTCTAGTTTGGCCATCCGTGTCTTCTTGAAAACGTTGGAGAGGAATTGGATCCCCTACTTGAGCCGATTCTTTTGAAACAGACATTCAAACAGGTAGGTTTTCCATTCTTTGGGTCAATTTGAAAGGCTGTAAGCCGAATTTTCATGCATTCAATGTTTTGCTCTTAAAGGGAAGACGGAATTAGCTACGCGTCGGTCATCTCGTCAAGATCAAATCAATCGTCGTTGAAAAACTAATACAATCTATAGAGTGATTTTTTAAAAACCTTTTCCATTTCACGGCATAGTAAGTAAGCCACTAAAATAATCGAAGCATAGATCTGATTATTTAAAAGAAAATTAATGATAAAATGTGTTCATCAATTGAACAAACTAATAATTTACTAGTTTTATTGCCCAAATTATATTGCTGATCAGTGTTTTCGAAAGATTTTGAAAGTTTTGTGCATATTTGTTATTATTACAAAGATGTCAATGAATGAGTTGCCAGTCATTAAAAATGATCTGTGATCGGCGGTTCTACACCAGGGAACTTCAAACTTGGGTCTTCAATGAACAACACATTTATTTATTTATTCATTGCATCATTGAAAAAAAGAATAGAAGTACCAGTAATATCAGAACGTATGAAATATTATTATATATTGTTTGTGGAAGAATCAACCCTTCTCGAAAATCCCACGGCACACTCACAGACGCTCCGTGGCACATTAATGTACCACGATACATTAGTTGAAAACGCTGACTTGGATCAAGATCTAAACAATCGTCGTTGTCAAGGGGAAAAACATTATAATCTATTCGATTTGACCACATCCGTCTTTGATGCAAACGACTGATTCTTCTGTTAACCAGACTGATGTACGTAAAGCTGTTTTATTTACTTCTCAAACGATGTTGGGGGAGGTATATGTATTAATAAGTATTCCTGTGAATCTTCGAAATTTGATGGAAGCTATGGTCAAATGTGTTCAGTTGGCAGTTATCTTGTTCAAGAATATCCCCCCCCCTAAAAAAACCCTCAATCTATCGATTTCATAGATTTCAGAATCACATCTTAACTATTTGTGAACTGATTCTCATTAAATTTTTACTGGCAACGGCTTTTGTGGCGATATGCACATTCTGAATCCTTCGTAAATGTAATATTGATGGTGGCGCAAGTGAAAAATGTGTTCAACATCTGTGACTCTGAAAATTAGTGATATTGATTGATTGAGTTTCTGCGGGGATTGTTGAAAATGTTTGAATAAAAAGAGTTCAAACTGAAGACATTGGACACAGGAATTATCATTATTGGATTTTTTCTCAACAATGATCATTTTTTTTATTTCATTGACTTGAAACAACTTGAATTCGTATGTAAAAAATGATAAAAAATGAATGTTTTCTGTGTATCTTTTGCTTTTTTTTCTCATTTTCAAAAGAATGGTCTTGACTTTATCCGTTTTGGGGACCACATTATTGAATTCAGCAAAGACTTCCGTCTCTACATCACAACTCGTTTGAGAAACCCGCATTATTTACCGGAAGTATCAGTCAAGGTTGGAAAATTTTCACTATCTTGAATTTTGTATTTAAATTTGTTCATTCATTATTTGATGCAAATTAATCCGTTATTGCGTTCGCGAATTGATACGGCTTCTTGGACATTGTTCTTTTTGTTTGACGACTTTTGCAATTGTATTACGGAACATTTTAGTACGAAAATTTCCAGTCTCCCATTTTTCTATAAACGGACCCTTTCCATGTACAGTATAGATAGACTTGATTTCTCGGTTTTCGTGGAAGGGGAACGAGTTTTTTGACAGCTCAAGCTTACAACCAATATGAAATAGAAGGCTGTTAATATTTTTCCTTTTGATTCTGTGTATCATTCCTACCAAAGGTACAACGGATTATCCGTTGAGTTTCTTTCAAGGCAAATGAGCACAAATTGTTATTGATTAGATGCCTCTATGTACTAAAAGTTTGAACAACAGATTTTAATGTTGTTTTTATTGGGCCCACACTGATTTAAATCAGTTTATTCAAAGACGGAGGAGATAGGAAGTCTGATTACCGGCGCAGAAAACAGAATTGCTTTGTTCGAGATTCGATGAGGGCTGATTCCGTTCAAGTCTTACTAATACCCTTTGGAGATGGCGTAAATGAACTTCTCATACTAGCTACGGATGAAATAAAGGCGGCTAGAGCAAGCCCCTAGCCTTGAAAGGCAGCCCATCTTGGATAGAGGATTACCTAAGCTCCCCATAATCTACTTGCTACTGAAACAGCAATACATCCCTATGCTGCCATGAGGAGTCTATAGGAAAAGAAATCAAAGACAGAAAATATCAAGATTTGAGTTTAGTATGTTAAAAAATGAACGAAAAAATGTCTATCCACATGTGCAAAAAACATATCTTTGAAAGAAAATAATGATCAAAAATTTCTCTAATCTAACTTTGTGTCCGGTTAGTAATTACAAAAAGCATCACAAAAAAGAAAAAAGTAACCGAAGAGAATTGAGCAAAAGCCATAAAGGTTTATAAGGCATTGTTTATATTGCGCATGTTCAATAAAAGAGCAAATTTTAGCTGCTATTATAACGGTTACAAAAACGTAGATATTGAATGTTTATTTTTACTAACATAAAATTCTAATCTAGTAACGCGTCTTTAAACCGACAGGACCTTCTGGAAACAAAAACTGACGGTTAATATGTCCTCTCCTATAAAGTAGGTAAGAATTATTTACTAGATGAACGTAGATAGAATAATTCAAAATATCAAGTTGAAGCCGATCATTAAATGAGTCTCTTTTCACCAGGTGACTTTGATCAACTTCATGATTACACCGATGGGATTGGAAGATCAACTTTTGGGGATCGTGGCCGCTCGGGAAAAGCCAGATCTGGAGGAGAAGAAGAATCAGTTGATCGTGGAAAGCGCTCACAACAAACGGCAGCTGAAGGAAATCGAAGATAAAATACTGCAAGTCCTTTCAAATACTCAGGTAAAAACGAAACTTGAAAGCCAATTCATGTCGAATTTTTATGAGGCTCAATCGATAGAGCAGACAGCAAGGAACTAAATCGCTGTATGAGCGAATAGTGTACGAGAGTATTTAAAAAAAAACCCATAGTTCTATGAAAGATGTACATCCATGTATAATTATTTGCATTGATTATTCTTTTTGAACAATTTCTTTAACAGATCACCTCTAGCAGGGTTTGCTACCTTGAGACGTCGGTCATGTGGTGGTTTGCGTTATTTTATTTGAGACTCTATTTGAAATTACCCCATGTTGTTATACAGAGAATAAGTCACTCGGCCTAGACAGCGTAAATAGAATAAACAATCAGAGGAAAATTGGTCTACTGCAGGAATCGAACCTACGACTGATAAGGTAGCCACTTCAACGTAGGATCGCCCTTAATCATTGAATTTTAGCCCTCACCATTTCAAAGGGCTATATAGCTCAATGGAAACAACGGGAAGTCGTTTCAATCGGTATAACACTAACACACACACACACACACACACAGACACACGCACACGCATGTAGTTTAGAAAGCATTAATCACTAAACTCATTGAAAAGAAATTGTCTCTTCGGTCACCTATTTCCTGTTAATTTGATTTATGTAATTTTAAGTGTTTTTTTTTCTTAATATTTTGCATGTACTTTTTAAATTTGTCTTTGTTGGGATCATCAGTCGTTTACCATGTAACCGTTTTAGGGATTTTAAAAACAAAACAGTTATATTAACATGGCACCCCAGCAGTGATGACAACTCCTCCTCTATTCAGCCATGATTTCAATACATAGCTTATGTCATACACGTAGTTTTTTTTATATTGGGTATTATCATTATAAATACATATATATATATATATATATATATATATATATATATATATATATATATATATAGTGTGTGTGTGTGGTTCCTGTTGCTCTAGACACGTTTGTGAAGTCTACCAAAGGCTTTGTTTGCCTTGGCGAGTCTTTTGTCAATGTCTTTGTCCAACTTGACATCAGAGGATATGATTTATCACAAGTAGGTGAAGTTTTGGACTGTTTCCAGTTTTGTCGATGGGATGGCGGCTGATAAATCGATTGGAGACCAGGTTGTGACTTCTAAGTCAAAAACCCCTAAAATTTATGACTCTGAAACAGAAGTTAACAAGACATAAAAGTACTTTTGTCGTGTGTGATGTTGGTATGTCAATGCATAAAACAGCTTTATCAAACCCGTACGTCTTATAACCCGTTGAATCATATAAAAATGCTTGATACAAAGTGGAAACTCCAGGACCCAAACCTGTCTTGGCACGCTATTTTTCATCCCTATTCCTCCTTTGAGGAAGTGCAAGTGGCCGAGCAGTTAACGACATACAATGGGATCGGCGAACAGAGTTCAAACTGAGACAGTTTACGTTCACTTCATATGGGAATACCATGAATCCATCGCTCAACAAGTCATGAGCCAGCGTGGCTTGGTTAGGCTCATCTTGTCCTAAGCTTACTTGCTGAAGGCGTATGTCCAACAACGAACCATAAAAGTACAATAACGGAAATTCCCTCTTTTGGCGTTTTCTCTCCTAGGTTCTCTGTTCCTACCTTGTCACTCCCATTTTCAGCTGTTGTCAACTTCCCCGTTTCAAAATGGCACCTACTACAGCTGCAGGGTTAGTGTTATCTGCATAATATTTTTCGAATCGGTCTTTTTAGTATTGAGATTAGTATTTTCAATGTTTGTGTCAAGTTAGGCAAGGGTTAATGTCGACTGCTTCTATGACTTAAAATTAGCTATGATTGCCTGTCACTCTACAGCTGGAGCGGCCATTTCGAAACGAGAAATATCGCAATTACCCCCTTTTCTCCGGGCTTTTGTCGCTGAGGTCAGCAAAACACTTGACCTTTCGTTTGTCAAACTTTCAGGGAAATATTCTCGAGGACGAGACAGCTATTGAGATTCTATCATCCAGCAAGAGTTTATCAGCAAAAATAAGTGAGAAGCAATTGGTGGCTTCCAACACCGAACAGGAGATAGACAGCGTTCGAAATGGATACAAACCGGTGAATATCTTCAAACAATGTTTTGGGGAAAGGTCATTACCATTCAATGAGATTTTCCGACGATTGAACTCGTTCTCGTTGTTCGTTTTGTTACCATGACCTTTCGGTCGATCCATTCTACAGGCTTCTTCAAGTGTGGCGATGGTAGTCAAGATTATTCTCTAATGATAGCAACGTTTTTAATTCAGATGGTGTCTTTCCTTTCCGTGTTAGGTCTGGATTTCCATACCTCGTCTCTGTTGGATAGCGGAAGCTGCATAGGGTTTAACTCTGCACTTGTCTGACTTATACACTCAGTTGATGTGTTGATACGCGCTGCTTCTTTGATATTATTCAGTTCCCAACAGCGTTCCTATTCTATGAATCGGACTTCTGTTCACCATCATCACATACGACAATTCAGAAGAAGAAGGCCATAGAATGGATTGGCCGAAACAATGAGTTGATTATACGAAGAATAAGGAGTTCAATCGTTTGAAAAATCCCCTCGAACATCTTTTCTCCTCTTACCCATCAGTATCGACATTAGAAATTCAATTGTCTTAACAAAATTTAACTTATGCACGGACTCGAATTCTTATTATAATTAATCCAAATCTTTGTTACCACCCTTTTTTATATAGCTCTATCTTATAAATGGATTTATAGAAATTTACTTTGAATAGTCTTCCTAGATGTGAGATGCAGCTACCTTGTCGGTAGCTACTATTATGACATTAAATGGTAATCTTTACTTTGACGTACATAAACCTACGGCAGTGTTTAACCAGCATAGAGAAGGTGTATAATATTTTTACTTAAAAATATAACTTAACGTATTAATCAGAAATTAACGAAATAAGAAGCTTGGTTCCGATAGTCTGAGAATCCCCTTGCTTCATTAAAATCTAAAAAGTAAGCATTACAGAATTTATTTATCCATACAAAATAATTCAAAACTTTGAATCCATCTCAACTCCTTTATTAGGACCTGAGTTGGAAGTGAATTCGTCATCAGTTTCTGCGTTCGTAGCTATCATTCGAGCCGTCATGACGTCACTGGTTTTTGATATTGTCATTGTCACTTCTGTTCAAACGAAGATAAAGTCAAAACTTAATAGTAGGTGTTTGGCAATATTTTTCAGTACAGAAATTCAATATGCACTGAATAAATGCAGAACTCACAAACGCAAGTTGACATGATGTCATGGCATTACCCTTCCTTTTCCCCTTCTCTCTTTTATCTATGTCTTAAATTCAAAAGTCTTAAATTCAAATATCTGACGAATTCACGATAATAAGGTCAACTCTTGGTGTTTGACAATCAAATTAAACACGTCTTTATCAGATTGTGATTATTGAATTCGTCAGTTTGCTACATCATACACTGTTTCCATCTAACCTTGACGAATACATTCATGATGTGCCAACTGGTAAAGGCATGCGTTTAATTCAATCATTGCATTGCTGAATATGTTGTTTAATTATACTCTGTAACAAAAAACAAAAACAAAACAAACAAACAAACAAACAAAAACAACAACATTTTAGAGCCTTTGTATAATTTCGGAGTTTCTCTATACTGGTTAAAGACCGCCATAGTTTTATGTACGCCAAAGCAGAGATTACTCCTTAACTTAACTTCTTCTTTTAATATTCTTGTTCCATAATAATATCATATTTAAAGTTCCGGTCCCCCCACTGTTTTGATAGGTGTTGTATTTCGTTTTCTTTTTCTAGGTTGCTAAACACAGCAGTATTCTATTCTTTACGATCTCAGACCTGGCAAACATCGATCCAATGTATCAATATTCTTTGAACTGGTTCATCAATTTATATTTGCAAGTAAGAATATTTTGGTATTTGCTACTTTACCAAGTGAACAAATAGAATTAAACAAAAAATTAAAACGAACAGAAAATTCCTTGAAGTAACTGAATTATTGATCTGATCGGTCATCTGAATAATTTTTTTCATTTTCTCTTCAGTCCATCGCAAACAGTGAACCGTCAACGAATTTGGTGGAACGGATAAATTCCTTAAACGACTACTTCCGGCGCAGCGTTTATACCAATGTGTGTCGCTCTCTTTTCGAAAAAGATAAACTTCTCTTCACTTTTTTGCTCTGCGTTGGCTTGGCAAAGGGACAGTGAGTTTTTTTCCCTTTTCAATTAACTTGCCTTCTGCTGCTGGACAGAAATATATACCAATTGTCGAACGAAAGAATACTCTTAGTGTCTCCGACTCAAATATTCAATATTTATCAAATAAGTAACACTAAAAAAGTCTTCTGAATAGATATTCCTTAATGTGATTCAATTTGATATGAGGTTAAATGTTTAGGGAACCCAGTGGGGATTAAACTCACTAGCTTTGACTTCTGAGATGAAAACTGTTTAGCATTTCGCAAAAGCCCACAATTTGTTCAAAATTCTTAGACAAAGCATTGTTGAATAACTGTTGCCACCAAACGTGGCATGAGTTGCTCTCCCTTTAAAAAAAATATGTGTATGTATTTTTTAATGTGTTTTTGTGTCCCAGTGGTTCTGGCCATACCGTTCTTTCCATAGACTTGAAAATTAGCATCAGTACTCCACTAGAATCTTTCTAAAAATGTTTTTGAAAAGCTTTTTGACTTTTTTCTATCATTGACTTTTGACTTTCATTTCTTTTATGTTGTTTGTTTACACCTAGTAGTAGTGTCAGATGTGATTATCTTGAGTCGTTCGAATTCCTTAGAAGAAGCATTGCGATTACTCATTTTTGACTATTTCTTAAACTTTATTTTTGTCGTTTTTTTATCACAGCTTATTATCGGGTTGTCATACACGACCTTTAAATAAGCAGCTGGGATAGGAAATACAGACGTAGCCTTCGACGATCGTTCGAACGGATAGCAACAAAATAAGATTAAAAAATACGGTAAAACATTACTATTGACAATGCTTCTATTAGGAAATTCGGACAGTTGAGACTATAAACTTGGGTCTGGTGCAGGTAAGTACCACCCGAGGCCGGAGAAATTGAGGTTAGCATTTTCATATATATATATATATATATATATATATATATATATATATATATATATATATATATATATATATATATATATGTGCGTGTGTGCGGGGGGGATATTCAGAGGCATCCCTTGGTGTCAATAGATGAGGTACTAAATGTTTCTTAAGGTGTCTTCTCTCAGAAAAAGACATTCCAGAGGGAAGAATCGGGGGAAAATACCTCATTTGCATACAGCAAAATGGCCAACATCCCCCCAAATCCATTTGTATACCTGTTTGAAAATGCTAACCCCAATTTCTCCGGTCTCAGATGGTGCTTACCTCCACCAGACCCGATCTACTATTACTTGTACCACTAATAGAAGCAAACAAACTATATGGCGTAGAAGAAATAAGATTAAAAAGAACGTTCTTCTGTGACGGAATTTTAGTTTCACCTGACGATGGACTTCTATGGCAAAATCATCAAGTATAGTCAGACGATTCCCAAGGTTACGAAATTCAAGGTCGAATCTAGTAGATTATTACTCCTTTCCGAACAGTTTATATAACAGTTGCAAAAGTCCGGCTATTGTTATCTTTCCTGTTTCAAAATGGCTGCAGATCTAGCTGCAGGATCACTTTTTTTACGTTGTTATCTGCTTTTTTGACTCTGAACTGGCCATAAGTGTCTGCCACTCTATAGCTGAAGCAGCGGCTATTTTGAAATGGGGGAGGTCTCAATTGCCGAAAATCCATTAAAGCAAATAAACACAATGCTTGGTCTTAAAAGTTCAAACAATTCGAGGCTATTAAATTTACTTCTAACCAAGACAACAAAAATGAGTCGAAAATAATGAAGACACGTCAAGGAATAAATAAGTGAAGCGAATATGTGAGTCAAATGGGTTGTTGAATTCCAGCGTCTACTTTTATTTTCAAACTTGAATCATTTTAATCTGCTTTGATTGTGTACTTTAAAACAGCGAGTGAATTTTGTTGCATTAAATCGTAGGGGAATCATCGATCACCAGGAATGGAGCTTCTTACTGACTGGCGGCCTCGCCCTTGAAAACCCCTACCCTAACCCAGCACCGGACTGGTTGCCCAATAAAAACTGGTCGGAAATCGTTCGCTGCTCTCAACTGCCTGCTTTTGAAAAATTCAGGGAACATGTCCAAAATCATGTGAGTTATTAACTTCGAATTTCCCCATCGGCTTCACAATCTTATTTAAATTCACTTCAATATTGATTACCATCGTCTTTTGTATAAACTTCTTTTGTCATTTCTATTAGTTTACTCTTGCCGTAAAAAAAAGGTCTATATCATTTGAGTTACACCGAGAGTCTAAAAAACCCTAGAATTTTAAAAAAGAAGAGCAGACACGCTGGAGACATATAGATTGTTATTGGGGATCCTCCCTTGCAACATGGTCTATCCCAACAAAGAAATGCAGAAAAAGTCTCAATACAGACATAACTGTGGTCAACCACTAAAACTACGCACAGAACTTGGCAATTGGTCATAGGAAAAACTACCAGAATGATGAAAAACTCGGTCCACCTTCACTGCACTAGCATCACAGTATTTAATACAAGACAAGCTAAAGGACTAATGTAATATTACATTATATACATACAACTTCAGATCATCAAAGACCACCAAAACGTAGTGGTTTAACATCAGCAAATCTAGTTTAAATACAAAAGTAACTGATGGATCACAAAACGCTCGACCGGGTGCATGATCCATGGACGGGTCCCTTCTGCTCATCTTTGGAAAAGATAAGAGATAAGAAAAATAAAACAAAACAAAACAAAACAAAAAATGCAAAAATTATACGACTGCAACTACGTAGAAGCTTAGAATATAATGAGGTATGCTGTTGAGATAATTCAATTTGGAAATTGTCTCAAAAATTAAATATCATTTTGTATAATCATCTTTCTCTTTAAAACAACGAAATAATGATAATAGTGTTCTAAGAGAAATAACTTTCGCGTGAAAGTATTAGTTATTTCACTTGGGATGTTACCGATAAAAATATAGGTATAAACTTGGCTTATTATATAAGTTGATAGTTTTAGTCTCCGACTCAAATATTCAATATTTATTAAATCAGTAACACCGTTAGTCTTCTAAATGATAATTCTTTAACGTGATTCAATTGAAAAAGGAGTCAAATCTGTGAGGATCGAACTCACTAGAGATTATCAGAGATTATCATGTGAAATTGTGATTCTTATTCCAGTCATCCGAATGGAAGGCCGTTTACGATGCCTCATTGCCTCACAAGATGAAATACCCGGGACCTTATGGTGACGAACTAACCCGGTTACAAGAATTAATTGTTCTTAGATGCCTCCGACCTGACAAGGTAATCATCGTTATCAGAATAATCTTAATTTCAATCTAGGTAATTTTTTCAACTATCCGTTCTTTCATTTGAGACATAATTTTTTAATCTTCATGGAAAATCACATTTTTTAATTCTTCATCATTGCTACTACTACTACTACTACTACTACTACTACTACTACTACAATCAAACTGATTCATATATATATATATATATATATATAATTAATTAATTAATAATTGCATCATCCACAGACAGCTGTTTCGTAGTATTTCAACTCTTTAGTGTGTCTATAGACAAACCAGTATCCCGCTTAGTTCCGCCAGGTAGGGTCGAAACCTTCGCTTCAGACCCAGAGTTCCACCCCTGCCCTATGCAGAACTGGACGGTCAGTAGCACCGAATTAGGCGATATATTTATTTACGCGTGATTCCCCACCCACCAGAGTGCTACATTCCAGAGTTGGAAGAGCATTACTATAGTATTTCATAGTTGACGAGTGCCCTACCTACGTATACTCAACCCTAAAGAAAGGATTGTCAACATATATATATATATATATATATATATATATATATATATATATATATATATATATAACGGGCCTAATACAACTCAAGTGCTACAGATATTCATGTTGTCTATATAACAGTTTGTTGATAGCAACGTATAGCAATAGAGTGTCCAATGATTGTATGGGTGCACTCAATACTTTGCTATCAATTTTTGAACACTCATATATAAGATTTTGTTCATAACGGGAATCCAACGACCTTTTCTAAACGGCATCGTATGGAAGAAACCGTATTTCGCTAAATCTTGAATTCTTTAGGGAAAGTCAATGAAATTAAAGTGCATGTCTGGAAGGGTCTGGACTTTATGGTATGTGGAACAGCGTGCTATAATTGTCTTTTCAAATAATTTTCCGTCCGTCATTTGAAACTACGGCTTCGAATTATTTCGCTTACTTATGTTAGTGTTGCCAATTTAGATATTTTATATCTACATTCAGATCAATAATGAGATAACTTTAGATAAAAAGATCTATATTCTGTAGTTTTAGAATTCATTTTCATTAGATTTCTCGAGAACTGTCGATTAAAATAACTTCTAAATCGACACGGCAATGTCTTGTGCGATAAGTAATATATCTGTCAATTTCGTACAATAGCCAGTTAAAGACTCATCACAGTTTACATGCGCGCATACGCATGCACGTGCGTACGCACACACACAAACACACACATACACACACACACACTGAGATATCAATGCAAATAACATTAAAAAATCTTCATTCGACCAGATGATTCCAGCCGTACAGAAATTCATTGCCGAACGAATGGATCAAAGCTTCGTTGAACCACCAACTTTTGATTTGTCGCTCAGTTACGAAGACTCGAATCACATGACACCGTTGATATTCGTCTTATCGCCCGGAGCGGATCCAATGGCGGCTCTCTACAGATTTGCCGAGGAAAAAGGTAATCCGAATTCATTTCAACTTTTGTTTCCAATGCACTTAATACAGCTAATTAAAAAAATATCTGAAAAAACAAAAAAACAAAAACAAATATTGGTCATTGTTTGGAATTGGTTCCACAAAACATTATGTCAATGTTTTGCAAGGGAGATAACTTCCCAGAAGACACGATCGAAACATTCAATATCTCCAAGTAGATTGCGTATATCATAGGATAATGTATTCAGTTTTGTAACTGGTATATTCTGATTATGAGTAGGACGTGTAATTCAAAAGACTCACCAAATATTTCTGCTGGGCTCTGCAAAAATAGAAATGGTAATTGTTATCTTTCACTTTCCAGCAGCAGAATAACAGACTATTATGACAAACTAACTTAAGAATACTAACCCTAGCCCAACGGAAATTATTAATCACCGCCACCCATATGCTTCTTTTTATCTGGTAAATTAAGTGGTGGTGATAGAATTGAATTACCTTGATTAAAAAATGGTTTGAGTACAGAATTCATGATTTAAAAAAATCAGGTCCACTTAGTTACTCAAACGAAACCGTTACATGACCAATGTTTTTAGACAGTGTGTCGTCCTGGGGGTGATTGACCATAAAATTGGAAAAAGATGTGATCACTGAATGAGTTACTTCCCCTACCCTTTGTTGGGCACGTGATCAGTAGAATGTCCAAATTTTCAAAACGTAAGTGTGAACGCAGCCGAGCACTACACAAGTTTATATCTTGGAAATGATCCAAGGTATCCATAAAATATGCTGGATTAGAGAGTGTAAAAAAATATCTGGATGATTTGTAACGTTTTCAGGGCTTTAAAGGGGAAGCTATTACTGTATGACTATAATGCTGAACTAGAGATTCAATTTGTGTCCGGTGAGTAACAATTCGCGCAATTTGTATCTGTTGGCCACATGAAGCCAGTTTAAGGGACACCGTTCAATTCCTTGGAAAATTTGAAAGACATCATAAGGAACAATAGCTGTGATGTCGTAATTACGTAATTACGTGATAATGGAACATTTATTTTGATCACACTCGTATATGGAAATGTTTTTTCACTTGACTTCGTGTTCTTACGACACTAATTTTTTTAACACGCTAATCATTTTTCCAGAACACAAATATTCTTTCAAAAGGTGGGGGTTCTATTTACGATATAACTATATTGCTGAACTAAACATTGATTTCGCCTGTCGTATGGCACTAAGGCTTTCGGTTACTCCCCTTTAATTGATTGATTAATCATTTTTCCAGAGCACAAAATTCAGGGATAGATGGGAAGTTCTGAAGAGTCAAAATCGAAAGAAAACTTATATTTTTCATGTTTAGGGGTCGAAATCGAAGGGTGACTTATCTTTTCACTTTAAAGCATCAAAATTGAAGAGGAACCTTTTTTTCACTTCTTGGGGTCTGAATCAGAGAACTTTCTTTCATTAATGGCCTCAACATCGAGAGAGAAATTGTATTGTTCAATTTTTAGATGCAAAATCGATTGGAATTTCTTTATTAACTAAGAGGGGTCGACATCGAGTGGAAAGTTTTCTTTCAGTTTTTGAGGTAACTTTTATTTTTCACTTTCTCACCATTTAATTGTTGTGTCTTTTCCCTCAAAGGGGAAAAAAAGGGAGTTTTTTTTAGTTCAATAAGTGGGTAAGGATATTCGGGAGGAAAGAAAGTTTGATGAGTGAATAGGAAGAGAGAGGGAAGAAAAATCTATTTAGATTATCAAGAGGGTAGAGAGGGAGAAGGCATAGAAGAAAGTTAAGTGATTTCTGCAAATGGATCTAATCTATATTTTGTACTTAGATGAAATCATGGACCAGCAACAAAAATTGGAAGTTATGAGGTAAATGGTGAGAAGATACAGGCGTAGAGTAATTGAAGTGCAGAGGCACGAGATAATGGTTAATCTTAGTCGTTGACAACCAAGTAATTGCTGGGTACTGAATGTTCAATAAAAAAAAAAACAACAAACGTTGGCACAAAATGAGGGACCAATTTAGCAAAAACTTCAAAATTTCAAGTGTCAACTATGGAAGGTTGAAGTTGGGTGAAGTCTGGATACATAAATACATAGGTAAATGTCAGAACACATGAATAACCTAAACCCAATAAATCAGTATTGTGGGTAGCGACGATTAATACTAAACCTGACACCATCCCTCAAATACTAAGCCTTACTCTATGGAACACCTGCCATTTTAAAACGGTTAAGGTAACAATGTTCATAGGATTTAATTTTCATCTATAATTTCAAATTTTAACTGTGATTCGGGAAATATCATTGATATTTTTATTTATTTATTGAGGTATGAACAAAGGATTGCTGACAATTTCTTTGGGACAAGGTCAAGGACCAATTGCCGAACGAATGATCTTGCAGGTAAGATATTTATGTCTTTTTCTCTCCATGGTAATCAAAAGTAAAGTAAAGGAAAACTTGATTATTTATTACTTGTATTACTAGAGAAGTATAAGTTCCGATGTGTGTTTTATAGAATGGCCAAGACTTGCAATCATCAAAGAGATAATATTTCTTTTTAGCCATAGCTTCGATGGACACGAACGATAACATCTCTGGGTAATGCAAGCTAAATGACTCGGCAAGAGAGCTCCCGAAAGATAATTAGCCACAACAGAACCTTAATTTGTGACTGAACTTTTTTTTTAAGGCATCTTCACTATTTCTAAATATCTTTTGTTCCAACAAAATGTAAGAAACAAAACACAACTTATTTTGCAACGATTAGACAAGTCGTGCCAGCTAATATCATCATCATCATCATCATCATCATCATCATCATCATCATCATCATCACCATCATCCTTTTGCGTCCGTCGTTGGACATAGACCTTCCCCAGGATTTGCCAGACCTCTCTATCGTGGGCGTCAAGGAGCCAATCCCCTCTGAAGTTATCTAATTCGTCATCTCATATTTTGCCGGTCACACTTTCGCATGTGATTTCTGGCAAACTACGTTGCGAGTGGTGATGTCTGATATTCTTGCAACATGACTATTTTATTGTGATTGAGTTTTAAGATAGAAAATATCTACTATTGTTATGAATTACTCCTGGGGACTATTCACTTCCATGACTTCTCATAAACTTTGTCTCCAACGCTGAAATATTATGCCTAGATTGACTTTAAGTGTTTTAACAAAAAACAAAAACAAAAACAAAACGTTAAATTGAGAACCATGCAACGTGCACATGGGAAAATTATGCCTAACATCACATAAAGAGATCAAAAGACAGCACATTTTGTTAGATAAAAACTGGAATCGGAGGAAACTCAAATGGCAATGGCCTGGTGATGTTGCAAGAATGGTAGTCAACCCCAGGACATCACGATTAATAACGTGGATCCTAAGAGATCATATGCAAAATCTGATGGCATGACTAACTATACTAATTTGTAAAGCACTGTCTCTGCAGTGCCTATGACAGAGAAGTGTGGAGAATCCCATTGGATATCTATGTTCAACAGTGGATACGATGATTATGATGATATCCTCATCTTTTCTTCTGGCTTTTTTCTGGCTCTGACCATTATGCTGTGAATGTATTCAGAATTATACGGTTATTCTTGTTCTGATTATAACCTAGTTTATAGGCCTGTCATATTGTAATGGCACTTTTTAGTCAATCAATCATTTACACCGAACGTTCATTTGCGATAGTGTCACCACTCATGTCGACTTCTAATAGTTCGAGTTTTTCACTTTTTCCTTTTATTTATTTCCGTGGCTTCACATACGCAACCATGAAGGAGTAGACGTTTCCCTTACGAAACCAACTTTACCTCAAAGTTACATCAGCAAATCACCAACTGAGAAACAAATTAATTATGAATGACTTTTAAGACAGGCTCTTCAAGCGAATTATAAACAAGAACTAAATGTTGATGAGTAAATATCGTCTATCGGTATTGAAATAGTTTAATGAACAACTTAACAGTATGTTTTTTAAAATCTTTATGATCATTGCAGGGCGTGGAGGAAGGATCTTGGATTGTTCTTCAAAATTGTCATCTTGCTGTGTCTTGGTTGGGAGACCTGGAAAGAATTTGCGAGACGGTAAGGAAATATTTCATTAAATAGTAATTCATTACGCGTAGCTCAAATCAGGCACAACACCAAAAGTACGGGACACACGGTGAGGATCGACCACTCTACTCAGAAATAATGATCTGTGAGTCACATGACTAGCCTGATAACCATTAAGCCACAATTTCATAATTTAAAACATTTGAACTTGATGATTTATATCTATAGATGAGTTACTTCCCTTAGGTTCAAGAGGCTTATCTAGAAAAATGAACACGATAGAATTTCCCATTCAACATGAGAGAATGTTAGTAAGTTAATAAAGACTAGTTTCTGTCGGGACAAACCCCACTACAACATCAGTTTTGACTGAAGATGATTAATGAAACTTTGTATTGTATACATGATAAAAAAAATTACAATTTTTTTTGTATGAATATATTAATTTATTAGAATGAAATAAGCCCTTGCGTATCTGTACGATAAATACTTCAATTCAGCAGTAGGGATGTGAGTTTTACGTATCGGTTTACACACTTACTTATGTTGAGGATTGTTTTTGTTGTTCACGTTCTTGTTGAAGTAGAAAAACGAGACAAATCCAGTTCTAGAGTGTGACGAAAATGCATTGAAAATCATGAAGACAGGGATTGTCAGTGGTCAAGAATTACTGCAAGTATTGTTGCCAGAATAGGGATATTATATGTGTAATCATTGCAACTTATTTCGCGATAGGAAATCATTGTAAATGATTTTACTACAAAAAAAAAAAAAAAGAAAAGAAGGAAAAAGTGCTTGTTCGTTGTCAGGGATTAATGCAAACAGTACTGACAGAACAGTGCTATTATATGCATGATCAGCTGGTGAATCTGAGTTCTGAACATTTTTCAGCAATCTATAGAATCTGAAGGATGACTAGAGAGTATCTCAATAGCTCACGCTCAGTTCTTGATCTCCTTGACCAGTGGTTCCGAAACTAAGGTCTGCGGAACCCTAAAGGTCCGACGAATAATGCTCGGGTATCTGCAACAGTGTTCCCCCTAAACCTGACACTGCGAATCTCGTGAGACAGAAACAGCATCTTCTATCACACAACAATCGCAAAGCATTATTGTGCATAGACTTGCACCGTACATTAGGATTCAAATAAATATAATCTATTTAAGCTAAATTTGATTTTTAAAAGGTAAAAAATTTGGAGTTATTATAGTGTATTGATTACAGTCTAAAACCTAGACGCTAAAAATAGGGACTTGCCAGAATATATCCTTAAAGGAAGCGTTGTGGAGTTTTCAAAGTTTTGAAACCACTGTCTTTGACTGACTGATAAACCTTAAAACTATTGTGAGACGATGGACTTGAAGCAAATATGTTTTCTTTGTATTCTTGTATAATTCTTTTCAGATAATCACTGACCCCAGCCGAACGAAATCCAGTTTCCGACTATGGCTGACCAGTTACCCGTCTCCAGTTTTCCCAGTGTCAGTTCTTCAGAATGGTATAAAGATGACGAATGAACCACCAAAAGGTTTGCGAGCGAATCTCCTGCAGTCTTACCTCAGCGATCCTATATCCGACACGCAGTTTTTTGACTCTTGCAATAAACCCAAGGTATCAGTTCTTTGTTATTTTCTCTCGTTGTTATCATGTATCTAAATTGGAAAATAACAGGAATTCTTTTGAATTTCAACTACTACTTTTTACCTTTGTCTTAATTTTACTATAGAACGAAGTATAAGCTGTTGGTGGGATTCGGACCCAGTTCCCGTAGCCATGGAAAGCTAAGTTTAGCCTGGGCTGCCTTACCAATTAGACCTTTAGACTTCAGCCGGGCACGCAAGTTATTAAAGGTTTGCTCCTGTATTGACAATGTTGGATCAAGGCAAAAATTATGGAACGCATTGTAAGGATCAAACTGTCAATTCAGAAATAATGATCTGCAAACCACAAGACAAACCTTCTAACCAAACGAAATATGCAAAAACATTTTGCACTGTATGAAGAAGTTGATCTGAATGATAGAATATGTCAAAAGTAGTTTAAGAGGTTTCGTGTTGAAAATGCTTCACTGTCGGGTTGATCACTTGACCTTGAGAGCAACCAGAGGAAAACATTAGTCAGAAACCATCACCATTGAATGATGCTGGACATAGGAAAACATACTCAATATATGCTAATCCACCGTCGGAGATAACTTATACAACTTTGCAAATGTTAGTTGCATTGATGTGTGGTTTACATATAAGTTAAGCGAAAATAACATGTAGAACCGTACTTCAATGTGCAGTTAGCCACTCAAGCTTAACGAAAATGTTCTATTTTGAATCAAATTATGGCGGGCGATGAAAAAATGGATACTTTACAACATGGAACGCAAGAGATCGTGGGCCAAGGGAAAATAAACTACCAACAACTACACCACAAGTCGGTTTCCATTCAAAAGAATTAGGATTGGAATGGATTCCTCTGTTATAAGCAACTTCCATATAACCAAACAATTCCAACATGTAGTTTTACCAATTACTCTAATGGAAAAAAGTATCCAGAATCACTTTTGAGAAAACACAATATTCTATCAAGATAACTCGAGATCAACCGTTTGTTTGGCGCCAAGGCAAAAATTGACACATCCTTAGCTGGGCATTTTTCAATCCTCCGCTTATATTGATCAGAAATTGCACCTGCAACTTTTGTTATTTGTTTCCTTATTCCTTATTCACATAATCCGTTACTTACCACACTGTCGACATAGGAACAATAATATATATGTTGAAATACATATCCATCTGTAGTTCTGAGATTAACAAAACAAAACCAGCCAGCAATCGGAGAAGACAAGGAATGAGTTAAGGGTGTTATTTGGAGCTCTATATACCGCCAGAGTCCTGGTGACTCAATCGCCAAGCATAGACCTAATGTTACACAGATGCTATCAAGGTAATGGGTGTGAGTTCAAATACCACCCACGGACCCATTTCTTTATCACTACTGTAATTCGGTTCGGGCAAAATTAAATTCCTAAAACTATCTTCCCGTATTCATATTGTTGGATCCTAATATTCATTACTTATCATATATGAATAAAGGTGTTTATTTCCCTGCAGGTCTTCAAAAAATTGCTTTTTGGTTTGTGCTTCTTCCACGCTTTGGTCCAAGAACGTCGGAAATTTGGAGCCCTCGGATGGAATATTCCGTATGAGTTCAATGAGTCTGACCTTCGTGTTTCCATACAACAATTGGAGGTAAGTGAGATGAGTGGATAATTCTCATCAAGTACTTTTTTACCCCAATACTGCAGCACTATATAACATATGCGACATGCATTAAAATGGAATTTTCTTGTGAATTCTTTTTATTGGGAAATTGAAATTACAAGAAAGACAATGTATGTTTATTATTTACTAGCTTGAATAAAAATAGGCAAAAAAGTACTGAACTCATTGCAGTGGAATAGGCCATTGTTTCAAATGGTGGTTCGGAAGTAATTTTTATTGTGAACAAACGGAATGTAGAATTATCATGCCGCGCAGCCGAGCGAAGTGTTTTGAGTGGCAATCGCGTTCCCAGAGTGGTAGAACATCACTGGGGGATGACAACAGTTCAAGGTAACCCTCAATGAGTGCTACCCCTGAAAATTGAACGAATTGTGCAGCAGAATCATCAGATCAGCATCGTGTCATTTGGATCAGTTCTGAGAGAAAACATTCGGCACAAACGACCGGAATCGTCGTGCGATGGGAATTGGTTGTTCCAACAGGACAGCTACCTATTTACAGTGCGTTGTTTTGGTGCAGCACCAGCACGATCCCGTTACTCCACACCCGCTCTACTCACAGGATTTGGCTCCCTGTTACTTCTTCCTCTTCCCCAGGTTCAATCTGAAGGGTTGCCGATTGGACACTGTGAAGGAGACCCCGCACAGATTGCAGGTGATGTTTTATACGCTTAGACGGTGGGACTTTCATCGAGCATTCCAAGTGTGGCAGAAACGCTTGTAATGATGTACCACGAAACAAAGTGACTATTTGAAGGAAATGGTGGACAAATTTAAAGATGAAATTACGAATAAAGTTTTTTATTGGAGAAATCTCAATCACAGATCGTATTAACAGATTATCGTAGGAAGTACTTTTTATGGAGAGAAGAAAAACATAATTAATTTTCATAATCTATTCTTTATGAGTTGATAGCCTGAGAGTTTACATAAAGAAAGAACAGAAGAGAAATCTTTGGGGGTTTCTAGAGATTGAAAGTTGGCTCAGTACTTACAAAATTAACCCATTAACTGTGAATGACGAGAATTTCCGATTCTATAGCCAAGTCAATAAAATTTCTGTTTTATTGTGATTGATGGCAACTCAGTTCAATCTGTGTGTCAGGTCTTTTTATCTTGCTGTGGATAACTTGATGTGGATGATCTTGCAACGGACATGGGCTCTTATATTGTAATGGATAACAATGGCTCTTTACCACCTTCTGCAGTTAATGGGTCAAACATGTAGCCGTTTACTGGAATTTGACTGAATCTGGTAGAATTCTCCCAAAGAGAGGCGCATACTTTGGATCAAACTAAATGAAATGAATGAATAGCATCCGTTCTGTCTCTACAGACAGTGGAATGTCCCCATGACAGGGCCTATGCTCAAGCAAAGTGTATGGAGACCTTTTCTAAACTTCCTGAATAAGTCAAAGGGCAAATTCACTGCTGATTTCTATCTGGCTTTTATCATTGTACAGAGAAAATAATTACTTTAATTTCCAGTTAATATGCGATAACAATCGGATATCTCTCTCATAACGAATCTCTTATATTTCGTCTTTGTCCCGATAAAATGTTTTAGTTATTATTATAGAAAACTTGAATGTTTTGCTATATTTTTATATGAAGCACCATAATCAGTCTATCAATATCTATCTATCTATCTATCTATCTATCTATCTAAGCTTCTTGATATCTATTCAAAGTTTTCAATCATCTATTCAACGTATTTTACGGCATATAAGACGCGCCTTTTTCTGTCCCGTTCAGTGAACGCTGTATCTGTTGTTTACTAAAGTTACTGTACTGTGGAAATATTTTGAACTGTCAGCCACTGTAAGGGTTAATATATATTTGAATAAATGAGAGCATTAGAACAACTCGATAGTGTAGAAGGCTGTGAAGATCAGGGAAAAGAGCGGATTTCTTTCTATTTTTTCCAGGAATATGCCTGCAAAAAGTTGGGTGCGTCCTTATATGCGGTAAAATAAACAGTTCATGATTATTCTTATCTATCTATCTATCTATCTATCTATCTATCTATCTATGTGTATGCTTCATCAAACATTTTTCGTTAATTCTTTCAGCTAGTAAGCTTCTCCAATTTTCGGATGTTGTCCTTCATAGCCGGTTCGGAGGAGTGTATGAATTTTCCAAAAGTATTAGGATAACTAAAAACGATACATACAACATGAATTTTGGAAAGTTCATACTCTCCTTCGAACCAGCGATAAAGAACCGCATCCGACAATTGGAGAGGTTAACTAGAAGGCCGAATCGATAAGAAATATCGGAAATGCTCAATTAAACATGTAAGAAAGAAAAACTTTATCTATTGATTATGCTTGTCGTAATGAAAAAAAAAAAAAGAAAAAAAATGTAGGTTCAGATAATGTTGAGGACCCAAGGTTATAAAGTAATAAATTTGAATAATTTCAATGAAATCAATATTAATCAAATCCGTTTTTTCTCAGATGTTCATTAATGATTATGAGGATCCTCCCCTGAAAGCTCTGGTTTACTTGACGGGTGAATGTAATTACGGAGGACGAGTGACTGATGAAGCCGACCGTCGACTCATCAGGAGTCTGCTTAAGATTTTTTATTGCCATGAGATTATGATAAACGACGACTATAAATTTTCAAAGAGCGGACTCTACTTTGCCCCTCCCGATGGGCCGTACGAACATTACCTTGATTACATACGAACTCTTCCTTACATACCGCATCCAGAAGTAAGTGAAATTTGATTATTTCTATCTTTGATTTTCCACCTGATGTGATTAAAAGGTTTTAGTTACTGAACTAGCAATTTACTGGGTCTTACTAGCCGAAAATCTGTGCATTTTGTGATAATAGTACATCATTTGGAATATTTAGAGACGAGCCCCCCCCCAAATTTGACATCATGATTTTTCAATATGTTGCCCATGGCAGACATTTTGAAAATGGCTGCCAGTGTCAACAGTTTTCAAATCAATTTTCTCATACTCGATAGATATGGTATGATATTTAGGACATGATTAGGAGAATTTTTCCCCATACGTAGTTCTTGACAACTGCCATTTGGATAATACATGGAGGTCATCGAAAATTTAAGATGGCAGCAACGGTTGTTATGAAAATCTTAATTCCAATAAAGTAAAAAATCAAACATTATTTATGATGCAGAGTTCGAATTTTGAACTTTAAAAATACCCAAGAGTCTCATTCTATCTCACAATTCAAGACTCAAAATAAATGACAACAATAACTGCCCAGTAGAGGACAGCTTATTCAGTACCCACTTCACTGTAACAGAGGGCTGTGTAGTCAAAGGCGACCTTTTTGCACTTGTACTACCAAAAGCAACCTTTCTTACATTGGAAGGAGACAAATTCATAGCTGAACCGTCTTGCATTTTGGTAGGCATGTCCATAAGGATGAGAACCCCCTAATAGTACCCTTCAGATGTCTTTTACCAGCCCCATCTACACGGTGAAGGTCATTCTGGTGGGGAAACTAGCGTCTGACCTCCCACACAGAGATTGACTGCACATTGTGTCTTGTTATAGAGAAGTTTTCACCTTGTCTTGTCTGTTCCTGTGCATTTACTGGCTCGGTCATAGAGTAGGATAATAAATCTTCTGATCATGGCCATTGCTTCGAACTCGTTGCAGTAGTAATGAACAGCAAGACTGACCTGCTAACCATTGCTCTGTGGTGAGTTATCAAGCTTTTTATGAAGCATCAATCTTTTTACAAAGCTTACTTAATTCTAGCACAAGGCCTCAGTGAGGATCAAATTTACATATTGGTCTGCATCACAACAGGTATCCTTGATATTCACAAAGTTCTCTAGTTTATCTTGGGTTTTTTTTTGCGTTTTTTCGATGGAAAAAAAGATTTGCTCCATTTACAAGACTTAACCACAATTTCTTCGCGCAGGTTTTTGGTCTTCATGAAAATGCAGACATTGCAAAAGATCAGAGAGAAACACAACAGTTATTTGAAGGAATTTTGATGACTCTTCCACGACAGGTAGATATCGATTGCTTGGAGAGAGCTTTTTTGATTATCGTATTTCACGGCATGTAAGACGCACTCTTTTTTTTTGTTGTAAGTTCTGCCTCAGGAGGCAAACGCTGCATCAGTTGTTTAATGACGTTACTTCGCTACGCAAATGATGTGAACAACAAGCCATCGTGGGGGTTAATATGGATTTTAATAGATGAGAGCAAAATCGAATAACCCGAAGGTACGAAAGGCCATGGTGATCAGAGAAAAAGCGGAGGTTTTATTTGATTTTTTCGAGAACATGCATTGAATATATTGAGGCCAATCTTATATGGTAATGTGTCTTATATCCCGAATGATAGGGTAAATAGTTCCAAACTGTAATTTCTTATGACGTTTCCATTAGAAAAAAAAAACAAACAATCAAAATAAACAAATTTTAACAAATACATTAATACCCCGACTAGCACTCTAAATAAGTTACCAAAAATGCATTGCTAAAGGGAATAGCTCTATACAGGTTAATCATAACATAGCATAAAAAGAGGTCGTGTAATTATTTCCAAACATATGGTATCGTTGTTGAGCCTTAACAAGATGGAGTGGATTAGTGCTGCACATCATCTCATGTGATCACTAGAAAAGATGGAATTTTCAAAAATAAACTTGAATGCTGCTGAACACAAACAAAGGGATTAATTTGGCATAAACTAGCATTGCAAATTGAACCCCCACTAAAAACTATATGGGTGGGGATTTAAGAAAACGGAAAGGCCATTTTTCAGGCAAAACGGTGGCCGTCTAGCTCCATTAGTGTGGCTTTATGCATGATACATACGTACATAGTTGGCTAGGCAAGACCAACTAAAAAACCTATTTTGGCTGTTTTGGTGACAGTTTTGGTTGACGGTTTTTCAATACCCGAAAATGAGCGTCCAAGCAAGTCAATGCTATACAAGGTTAGTCCCATCAGGGTATAAACAGTATAATCAATGAATTTGGAGCCGAATTTTACGATTCCAATTAATTTTTCTTCCACTTTTTTTTCTCAGACATTGGGAGCAGGGAAATCGTCGCATGAAATCATCGAGGACCTTGCAAGTGATATTTTATCAAAGATACCCCCAGTCTTCAATATTGAAGAAGTTCAGGTAAAAAGAAACTCATACAACTTTGCATGTTTTTGATGAATAATTCATCCATAGATACTTAACTGGAACAAAGTTTTGCAAAAACATCACCTGGAAAGTATACTTACAGGTTTTGGTTCATGAGAAGAATGTTATATAAATTTTTCGTATCTGTATAAGAAGATTTATATAAAAATGGTAATATTTGATAACCAACAGCATAAAAATAACAAATCGATTGTAAACTGATTTTATATCTATACACAAATTTGTTATTGATTATGTTATTACCTAGGTAAAAAGAACCCTTCAGAATAGAATCTACAATGTCAGTCGTAATTTATGAATGAATAATCCAATTATATGGAACTCTTTAAAGAATTTAAATAAGTGAACACGTATTTTTCATATCTGTTAAATAATCTGTATATTGCAAAATGCTTAAACATTGTACTGTCTGGGTATTATATGCCAAATACGAATGTTGAAAACAAATAACTATGATAATTTATCGCGCAACGGTAGTGAAAGAAGATTTACTAAAAAAAAATCTGTCAGTGAAGCATCAATTGAATAATCAAGTTGACGATAGTTATCTCCCTTACACTGAATGGTGTATGGGGTTTTCTCCCTTGCGTAAACTCGCCCTTTCTCGCTACATTACTTGAATCATTTAAATTCTGAACTGAATGAAAGTGAGCCTAAATAGTTGTTAAAAAAAGTAGATGAAAAAATATAATCAGAAAAATGAATGTGTCCGATGCAATCATAGGCTTCTGTCTTATAAAAAATGAATTCCCAGGATATAAGAAGCGAACTAAAATCTCTTCAGAAGCTACTTTTCCAATTCTTCCTCCCAAATACTTACTTTAGCGGTTGAAGGTATTTGCCCCCAGAAGTTGGCAAAATGCAACAGCAAGATGAAGATTTGGCGAAAATGAATATTGCTAGTGTACTGACTTAATAACCATTAACATTATTGTAAATAGTTCTCAATTTCTTTCCTTCTCTTCATAGTATCTATTTTTACTGAATGGCTATCATTCCTGTTTCGTGAATTATTCAGATTAATATCTTTATTATCATTGTTCTGATTATCATATTTTGGCCGGTGCATTCTGCAGTCTTACCTAGGCATAAGTCGCATCTGGTTATCTTACAAAATTTCCTCTGGAAACTTTTGCTGCCTCTTCAGTATTTTCATCCTGCATTTTGGATCATCTAAAAATTTCGAATGTAGGGTGAATCTACGGCGAAAGTTGGAAAAAAAGCGGACGAGTAAAAGGATTCTATTCAAAGATTCCAAGATGCAACATGCACCTGAAGAGGGTCGGAAAATGCACCGGCTGTAGCCGAATGATCAAAACAACAACGATGAGCATGGAAAAATGACCATGATTTACATCAGAACTTCAAGTAGAAACGGGAAAACACAATAATGGATTTGGGCAGATGACGAAATATGACATATCGATTTCTCGTTTCTGGACCAGAAGATTAATACAGAAATGGTCATATGTATCATTCAAATACATTTATCTTGGAAATGTCACGCAGATAGTAAACTTATTTGAAAGTCTGATACTCTTTACAGTCGGACCGAATATGTCGGGGGACTAAGAGTTACTCCCCTTGCATTATTCTATCTAAAAAAAAAAATTATTAGGATAAATTATTGTCATCAAATTGTTTCTTTTCGATGAAATAATTGTGTGCTTCATAAGGAATCTTTCCATGTATATCCGGATGCCAAACTAAAAAAAAAAAATTCTGCAACGAAGAGTTATAGAGACAGCGCGAACCCTTATCCTCCAACTCTTACACACCAGTACCTATCGACTTCTAGCATATAATAATCACCATTTTGAGGGTCAAAGAACACTCAAATATTTTGCCGTGTAAATTGATGTATTTGCTTCTTAACTCTACGCTATTTTGGCCCCAAGAAAGATTTTTTGTACGTGAAACTCTTTGTAGTGCCAATAGTTTACGTTACTTTTCTCGTTGATGCTGTTGTTTCCCGTTGCACTGAAGGTGTCTTTTTTTCCATAGGTGAAATATCCAGTGAAATACATGGAGTCAATGAACACAGTTCTAGTACAGGAACTTCTCCGCTACAATAACCTCTTATCCGTGATTCACACCAGTTTGCAAGACATTCAAAAAGCAACGCGGGGTTTAGTTGTGATGTCAGCAGAGTTGGAGGCCATGTTTGACAGTATGATTGTCGGCAAGGTTTGTACCTATTACATGACTCATAGGAATACTTCATTGTTGAGCAGTGGTTTCCAACTGAAGCAGGGCCCCCCCCTCCAAAAGTGGAGGGATTTAGGTAGCCCAAGGATAGAATATGGCAATTAGGTAAAAATAAAAACCAGGCTGAATGTTTATTTTAATGATTTATACGTAACAAATACAAAGCAGCAGCTGTACAATTATAATATTAGACTAATTCTTATATAAAAGCTGTTTGATCATACGCAAAATAGAATAAGTATTTAGAATTGTTCTTTGTTTCAACATTTGTTAAATAAAAGGGGGGCTAGTAATCTTTTTGACTAAAGTGGGGAATAACCTTGAAAGGTTAGGAACAACTGCTGTAGACGAATAGTAAGCAAAATAGTATAATTTAGTCTAATTTAGTGAGTTCGATCTTAATTGAACTCTCTACATTTGTGGCCTTGTGGAAGACGAGTCCCAGCCTAGTAAATACCTGAGTTGCTTACCTTGGAACAGTGTTGAACGAGTTAGTTTCGTCTACCTGAGTTCAATCCTCCTTGACTGCACTTCACTTGTGACCTTGTATTGGTGGGATCAGTAAATAACAATCTGAACTTGTTCGTAAGTTGGATTGTCACGTATTTACTACCGGCGGGTGTCCGAGAATAGGTAAAAATTACGATTTTGTATGCTTACTCTCAAGGTGAGTTGGCGCTCTCCATTGGTGAGATTAACTCAACGCAGTCGTCTCACTCCTACTTTTTCTACAATTTGGCTTTGAGTTGCGCTTTGCTTGATAAATATTGACTACATTACATGGGGCGCAATACACGTAAGGGCTTAGATAGAATGAAACTTAGTAGGTGTTCAGTAACACCAGGTCGGTATTAGGTTGAAATTGGGATACAATTGCGAAAGGGAAATAAAATTACATTCATTTGGATATTGCAAAATTACTTATACGTCATTTTTATTTACAGCAAGTCTAAACTTGTTTTCTAAATAAATTTGAACATGTTTCAGGTACCTGAAATGTGGGCTGTTAAATCCTATCCATCTTTGAAGCCTTTGGCAAGTTACATATCAGATCTGCTCGAACGTGTCCAGTTCTTCAAAGTGAGTTGCTGTTTTTATTTTACGAATAATAAAAAAAAAATCCTTGCAATCAAATTTTTGAACAACCATAACCATCAAAATTGTGGCGGGTCCTCTCCTTTTCTTTTCTTTTTCTTTTTTTCCATATATGCATCTGTTTTTATGTGACTTTATTGGCTTGTATGGTTATTACTGCGCTCCTGACCATACCGTTTTGTCTACAGACTTGTAATTGGCATCGGTACTCCACTAGACTCCTTCTAAAATATTTTTATTTTCGGGAAAAAAGCTTTTTTGACATTTTGAGGCATTGTTCTGACGGGTCTATAAATTTTTTTGTATGGCCCAGCGCTCCTGGCCATACCGATTTGTCAACAGACTTGAAAATTGGTGTCAGTATTCCACTGGTTTAAAAAATCTTTTTGAATGCAATATTTTTTATTCTGATGGATGTATTAATAACATCTAGATCTTTTTATGATTTAGATTTTTTAAAACTGTATTTTAGATGTTTTCCAGTGGAAAATACAGACTAATAGCATTGAATGATAAAGAATCGATTCAAGCTTTTTTGTGATCACTATCCAACAAGAGACGAGAGGTGTAACTTATCCATTGATTATCCACACTCCAATTTTAATGGATCACCCCGAACACTATGCAGCCAAAAGACGTTGGTTACGTGACGGTTTCTAATGAGTGTCTCACCAGACCCGTGAATGTTTTCCTTTCAAGCGAAATCCTATTTATATGTTAACTTTTGCCAATGAACTGGACACGTTGCAAGAATGTTGGACAACTGCTGGACATCACGACTCACAACGTAAATCCCCAAAGATCCTGTGAGAAATTGTGGCCGACGGAAAGTAAGATGGCGTGACGAGCTAGAGAAATTAAGAAAGTACTGGCTCCGCAACGCCCATGATAGAGGAGCTATCGAATCTTGGTGAAGGTCGATGTCTAACGACGGACACTAAAAGTGCTGCTGATGCTGATGATGATGAAAATGAATTGAATTTTTTCTTCCGTTAAATATTCTCATTTTCTTATTTCACGATTAGAAATGGATCTCTGGGGGACCCCCAATCGTGTTTTGGATTTCGGGATTTTATTTCACGCAATCTTTTCTGATGGGAGTGACGCAGAACCACGCCCGCCGCTGCAGTATTCCAATTGACCACTTGGCTTTTGATTTTGACGTGATGGACAATGACAACGACATGCCCTGTCGGCCGGTAGGTGCAAATGCTTTAATTTCTAAAAATCAGTGCCTTGGTCTCGACTGCTCGTTAGCAGCTGATGAAATATCTTGCGAGATAGATTTATCCGTCTTGGTAGACGACCCCGTGGTCATAATACCAGTGCATTGGACGCCTGGTGTTTTGCATCATTTTTATTATCTAAACTTGCCGGTGACTACGGTAATCAAAATAAAAAAAATCCTCTGCAGTTATTATTCATTTTTGTCATCTATTTCTTTTCATCGTATTTTTTTTCTTTATCACACCTCCCAGGACGTCTTTCTACAGCTGTTAAAAAGCAGGGCGGATTTGAAATAAACAGTCAGCCCCCGGCTAGATTCGAACCTGCCTACTTTTTCTCGGGGGTCTATTCTCTGTTTCCGACCCGTTTTCATTTTTTACAGAGAGAGCTGATCTATCTATCTGTCTGTCTGTCTGTCTCCCTGTCTCCCTGTCTCTCTCTGTCTCTGTCTGTCTCCGTCTATCTCTGTCTCTGTCTCTCTCTCTCTGTGTCTGTCTGTCTGTCTGTCTCTCTCACACACACACACACACTTCCTCTATTCTTTTTTTTTGGTTAGACTCCAAAACAGGAGTTTATTTTACTACCGTAACAAGAACAAGGACAATGATCACAAATTAAGGATGTAAACTGATATGTAAAATTCACGTCACCTAACGTAGTTTGAACTCACGACCAACTGATTGCCAGGAGGCTGTTTCACTTACTGAGCTTGATTGATAAGTCATAGATATTAAAGAAAAGCTATCTCACAGATACGCAGGGGGTTAATTCATTTCAATAAATAAATGAATAAATACATTCATACAAAAATCACATATTTTTCATAATCTTCTAAATCATCATATGAATATGATGTTTTTTTAATACAAAGGTTAAAGTAGGATCTTATCTGAATGAAAGGTGTAGAAGAGTTAGTCATATCACCAATAGATTTGCAGTGAAAGACGAAACTATAAAAAAAAATGACCAGAGACGGAGTAGGGTATCGGAGGCAACTGAGTTCATGCCTTATTGAATGATTAATTTTTCTTGTCTTTCAGTCGATTGGAGCTTACATTTTAGGACTGCACCTGGAAGGGGCGAATTGGTGCAAGAGGAAACGTGTCATAACGGAAGCCCTGCCTAAAGTTTTACATCATCCAATGCCAGTTGTATCCTTTGTTGATGAACTGCGTCTCTTAGTCGAGACTGGATTCCCCTTTCTTGGTTCTATATAACGAAATGAACAAATTGAAAAGCCTCTTCGACTTGGGTATGTGAAGAAAAAAAATATGTAATCGGTTATCTCCCTTTGACTGCGTAAAAAATTACCAAGCAAAATACGGTAGCTTTTCATATCTAAGCAAAGAAAGTTAAATCTATCTATCGAACTACCTATCGATAGCATAAATATATGTATGTTTATAAAGAGAGGGATAATCGGGAATTATGTTCAACAAAAATCATTTAACCCCTTGAACACATGTCCAAATTCTATCCGTCGGAAAATTTCTATGAAATGTAATTATCCCCGATTGACTCATCATCATCATCATCAACAGTCTTTTAGCGTCCGTCGTTGGACATAAACCTTCCCCAGGATTTGCCACACTTCTCTATCATGGGCGTCATAGAGCCAGTACCTCCTGAACTTGTCTAGCTCGTCTCTCCATCTAACATTTTGCCGGCCTCGGTTGCGCATGTGGTCTCGGGGAATCCATGTTGTGAGTTGTGATGTCCATCGATTGTCTGCTATTCTTGCAACATGGCCAGCCCACCGCCATTTGAGATTTTTAATGGATTCTATGATGTCCCTAACTCTTGTCTTTTCTCGGATGCACTGTGATGTCTTATGGTCTCTCCATGTGAGGCCCAGCATTATTCTTTCATGTGCACGTTGCATGGTTCTCAATTTACGGGTCTGTCTCTTGGTTAGGTTCCATGTTTCAGCTCCATAAGTCACTATTGGGAGGATGCATTGGTTATACACCCTTCTCTTTAGGATTAATGGGATCTTCTTATTTTTGAAGGTTGAGCTAGCTCTGCCAAAGGCTTGCCATCCTAGTGTAATTCTTCGCTTAATTTCTTCTTCTTTTGAGTGTCTCATGGAGATTCGTTGTCCTAGGTAGATGTAAAGGTCTACTTCCTTCAGTTGTGTGTCCTCGATTTTGATCTTAGTGTTCTTATCCCCGATATGGTTGTTGTACATGATCTTCGTCGTGCTGAAGATCATGTGTAGGCCGACTTTCTTGCTCTCTTCATTTAGTTCATCTATCATTAGTTGGAGGTCGTGTAGGTTCTCTGCGAAAAGGGCAATGTCGTCTGCAAATCTGAGGTTGCTCAGATACTCGCCGTCTATTTAAATTCCTTTACTCTCCCAGTCTAGCCTTCTGAAGATCATCTCGAGGCAGGCTGTGAAGAGTTTAGGTGAGCTGGTATCACCTTGTCTTACTCCTTTCTGGAGCTGAAAGGGGTCTGAGTCTTTATGTAACCTGATAAAAGAGCTGCCGTGATTGCATATATGTTTCAACACTTCAACATATACTGGATCTATACCTTACCGACTGATGGCCTCTATGACCTTAGGGATTTCTACTGAGTACAAACGCCTTTTTGAAGTCGATAAATGCTACGGCAAGTGGTAGTTTATACTCAGCTGCTTTTTCTTTCAGCTGATGAATTGAGTGCAGGTGGTCCATGGTCGAGTAGCTTCTTCTGAAGCCAGCTCGTTCACGTGGCTGGTTTTCATCGAATGTTTTTGTGATTCGGTTGGTGATGATCTTTGTGAAAAGTTTGTATACACAGTTGAGTAGGCTTATAGGCCTATAGCTGTTGAGGTCTTTCGGGTTTCCTTTTTTATATAAAAGCATTATGATAGCAGTGTTCCAATCGTCTGGGACTTTACTGTGTTTTAGGCACAAGTTGAAGAGGACAGCCAGTTTCCTAGTGATGGTTTTACCCGCTTTTCAGAGTAGGTCGATGGTGATGTTGTCTGGTCCAGGGACAGTTCCTTTCACCGTCTGTTTAATGGCTTCTTTCACCTCACACGGGCTTACTTTTGGGAAGTCTTCGAGTTGATTGCTCAAGTCTTGCGTATTTCGCTCATTGTTTTGTAGTCCTTGTTTGGACGAATTAGCATACTCGAGGAAAATAGAAACCTAACAACAGACAGAGACAGGATTGTCGAACGTGCCAAAGAATTCTACCCGATTGACTAATATTCTAAAAATGATAGTCAGATAGAAGTTAATATCTATATTTTGTAAAGGCTTGTTACTGGTTCGCAAACTAAAATATCAAAGAGAGGTAACAAATAACGCTGCAACTTACATATTAAGGAAGAAATGAAATCAGAAAACTTGACCATTCAAAACTGTATTTTATTACATTCAATCATAAAGGATATAATTTAATTTCTGGGCTTGTTTATGGGTCAGGGGTCAGGATTAGTTTAAGAGTTAGTGTATATTCTTTTCAATAACGTAATTATAAAAAAATGTTGAATCATTTGATGTTATGACGTACAACCCTAAAACAACCTTAATCCTGACCCTTCACCCTAAATCATATTCTTTGTAATTAGTCAATCTTTTCGCTTTCATTCATTCCTCAATATGTTAGTAGCAGCTGCCGCTAAAGTCAGCGTTATTTGTTAGTACACCCCTTCGATATTTTAGTTTGCAAGCCTGTAGTAAACCTTTAGATTATATTTTATTAAGCTCATATTAGTTCATTATAGGGCCAATTGGTGGAGAAATGCGGGATAGGAAGATTCTGTAACGTCTTTGACGAGTGAGGGCCTGCTGGTCTTGAAAATCGGCATTCAAAATATTGTCTTTTCCCTGGGTTCGAACATGTACGCAACTTCTTCAGCCGCAAAGCAGACTCTGAATATATGTTAATATTACCTTAACTCGACCAGATTTGGCTGAAGCCGGCCAAGAGGGACGAATGTCAGCATAAGAATGCTTATGCCTGTCCAGGTAAGCAGATTCTGAACGTGACTTTTCAACCTTTTTCATTTTTGGAAAGTTAGTATTTTTCCTCCTCAAAGTCCACGAGAAGCTAACAGCCATAATTTTAAAGTACTTTTAAAATTTTACACACACACACACACACACACACACACACACACACACACACACACACACACACACACACACACACACACACAGTGGGGAAGATGTTGCTTTTTCTGTTTTATGAAAATCCTCCTCTAAGTAGGTTTCAATTTGAAGGCCCAATTTACAATAGGAGTTAATGAATAATTGATCCCCTAGCTTATATCCATGTTTGAAAAAAAAATATATATATATATATACATATATATATATATATATATATATATATATATATATATATATATATATATATATATATATATATATATATATATATATATATATAGTAGAATGTAGATTCGCTACACAAACTATCTCATATTTCTCAAAGATTTAGTCTGATGAGGTCCGGAGAGGGCAGAAACATGAGCTAGTATGTGTTGCGATTCCACATTCTACTATTCATTTCCAGCTCTACTCTAAAACAACTTGACTTTCCTAGTATAAAGTTGAATGTATCGAACACTCTATGATATAAATCCATCACATATCAGAAGTTGCTTTATATTATTAATTTATTATTATATTATGCTATACTGCTAGCCTGATCTGTGCCATATACATTATATATACACACACACACACACACACACACACACACATATATATATATATATATATATATATATATATGGTACAAATCAGGCTAGCAGTATAACATAATATAATAATATATCAATAATATAAAGCCACATCTAAAATGCAATGGACTTATTTCATAGAGTGCTCGATACATACAACATTCTACTCATGCAGTTGAGTTGTTTTAGAGTAGAGCTGGAAATAAATCGTAGATCGTGGATTTGCTACACAAACTAGCTCTGCCCTCTTAGGGCCTCATCACCTGAGGAGGCCCTAAGAGGGCAGAAACATGAGCTAGTTTGTGTAGCGAATCCACAATCTACTATATATATATATATATGGATTGCGGTGATTCATAATTTCCCTAGGAATGCTTCTTCTTTTTTTTTTCTATTCCAGTTTATAAAACAAGTGAGAGAAGAGGGATTTTGTCAACCACGGGTCACTCAACAAATTATGTACTGACCATCTATCTGGCCAGCGAGCATCACAAAAGTCATTGGATTAATAATGGAGTCGCTTTACTTTGCCAACTCGACAACTGACATGATTTTCAACAGATGCGTATAATTACACGAAAAACCCATCATCGAATGTCCTACTTGTCTTCCTCTTTCAACTTATCATTGATATTATTATTCGGACTCGTCGAATTTCATCATTAGAAGTGACTGGTGGCTTTCATTGGAAATCAAGTGGCAGCAGGTTCCGTCATTACTCTGTGACCCTCCTCAGTATTGTAGCTGACTTCTGACGTCTGGATGATCTTGGATCTTTCTTAATCCCTTCAACCCCTTTACTAGATTCTTCGAGACTGTTCCCAGAGCTCCTACCACTATTGGCACCACTGTCATCTTCGTCTTCCATATTTTCTTCAGCTCAATGGCAAGGTCTAGATACTAACTAGTTTTTACACTCCTTCTGCCTCACCCTGTGGTCTGCTGGGACAGTCCGTTACCCAACTTCAGACATTTAGTCCGACTTTTGTAAATATTCAGCTAGCGTAATGAGCATCATCATCATCATCATCATCATCATCATCAGGTCGAGGAGTCTTCTCGGATGCTCCTGACCCATTCCCCCCATCCTATTTGTCCTTCCATCACAGAGGGAAGATCTTCTTGAAGACATTCAGTGTTATCGGCCAGTTTATCAATGTATGTGCGTATAGGTCCGCCAACTGCGGTAGGTCCATGTGATGGGCGCCATGGCAAAATTTCACTCACAAGTTCATCTTTTCAGTGCAAAGAATGACCAACAAGGTGGAGTTATCTCTCCCATATAGAGGTTATAACTGAAAGGAGATGTCCGTATAAACGCCCCCTTGTCGGGTGCCTTTTCTAGCTTCCGGGCATTCTCGTGTACTCACCATCCAAATCAGATTCTTGTTGATTGGTTAGTGTCCAGACACAAATGGCAGTAATAATTACACATTTTCGATAACAGAAGAATATTCTTAAAAAAACAAAAACAAAAACAAAACAAAAAAACAAAATGGGGAAAGTATGTATTGTCTATAATCTTGGAAAGAATCATTAATGTTCAGAGGAAGGTATCTATTGACGCAGATATTTATGCATTATTAAAAATATCACCCATCGATATTCATTACAATATTCACAGCATTCATTCATTTACCCAGAAATCTGTAAATAAATCGCAGACGGAACTACTTCGTGAGATTCAAATTGGACAACGAATAAACATTTTTTTTTTCATCACAGAAACGGTTTCACCATTTTTCAGTTGATGCATTCTTCAGTCACCCTGTATCGGCTGAAGCGCTGCGATGAAATCAACGGGGATGATTTGTCAAAATAACTCGTGGAATGATGATAATGATTCATTGCAGAGTTCCAGGCAGTATTTATCTGTAATTAATATTTAAATAGTACAATAAATTATGAAAATAGAAACAATCCTTTTTTTCCCCCTTTTTGTTTCAATGTTCTTTGACGTTTATTTTAAAATCATTCCAACAATTCTAAAAAATTAGATTGATAAAAAACAACAACAAAAAAAAAAAACCGTGAAAAATTCAAATTCTCACAAACGTAGGTCAACGGATGTCTTTGGTGCTTACATGTTACAGTTGCTTAAATCATTTTTCAACATCCCGATTGTTAAACCGTCAGTATTCATTAAATGTTTCTAGACCAGGACAAAATTTTACAAATTCACTTCGGATTGGCAGAAATCAGCTCAGTTAGAACCATTGAAAATTCATTGCTTATTTGAGCTAGGTCATAACGGCTGATGCAACTTGAAATGTTCAAAATCCAGAGCATACAACGCGTCTCTTTCTTCGATTTATACATAATCAATACCACGTTCTTGGAGGAAAAAACAAAGGTAAATTGCTCAACTTGTTGATCACTTGCAGCTTGCCCTCTTCAAGAGGTTCAGACTTAGTCAACTGCATAATGGTACAAGTTGAATAATATGGAACCTAAAAAGAAGTACGGTCCCTCCAATGGAGTTGGTAGTATTGCTTTATTTTAGCGTCCTACAATCCAATGACTTTAATTCCGAACTACAAAGTAATCATAATTTGTTTATAAAAGAATTAAAGGTGTTATAATGAAGATGAATTCAATGCATAAGTTGTAAATTTATCTTAAAACGATTTAAGGAGTTGCATCCAAAATTAAATGAATTCCAAGCGATAATCATTAATTTGTTTTAATGAAAAAGCCAAAAGACGATGTTTTTTCTAGCATTTTCGTGGTAGGGATAAAATGGGCCACAATTGATATTCAGTTAACGTTTGGGACAATATCCTTTTTTAATGCAATTCGGAAGTTTTATGGTATCGTTAATGGGACCTTGACCGATCTCAAAAGTGTCCTCGAGCTACGTTTCGGTGCATTTTGGTTTCTCTCGAACTCTTACTGACTGAGTTTTAGGCCAAATTTTGCAAATGCAGTTATATCTAGATTTATCTAGATATTGATATCAGCCCTCCGATAGCATCTATCGAGTGGATATTTTTTTTTTTACTCCAACCCTTCTTCGGCGTCCATAGTGATTGTTATTTTCTCACGTCAATCCAACGAAAGCGTCTTGTGATATCCTTATTTTCTTATCCTAATATTCCGATGACGTCTATGCAGATTGCTTTTATTTTACGCCAACCTCCTGACGGCGTCTATCAACAATATTATATTCTCACACTAACCATCTGATGGTGTTTATCTGCCTAGATTGTAATTTTCTTACGACACCCCACCAGATGGCCTATATGGAGATTGTTTTTTCTTCATTACGTCATCCCTGATGGTATTCATCAAGATCGCTACTTTATGATGGTTGAGTTTAACCTTTGTTCAACTTGAAAAAAAAGATTAAAATGATTTTTACTGTCTCCTTAAATGTAGCCAAAAGTTGGTTTCTAGTGTGGTCCCGGTCATCTTTGACTGAAGAACCCTGGAAGAGACAGTGACGAGTTCCTTGCTACACTTCCCCATTACCTGGTGGCGTCAGTACGCCCCAATCTCAAAAGCAAAAGCCGGCGAAGACTGGGCTATTTAATTTCAAGGAACAACGAAACTTATTGTCTCTCGGACTCTCACTGATTTCATGCCAGAGAACTAGTGGGATCATTATGGAAATGCAATTAATATCAATTAATCAAGACGGAGCGAGCACAAAGCTATGAAGAGTTATTGCAAACCCTTTCGCTGGTGTTGTAAATTCGATCGTAACGGCTGCATCTCTATTGCAGACCCTGTCGTCGATGTCTTAAAATCATATAGTCACGGCTATCTGACTGTTGTGGAACATTTTGCAAGTGACATAAATTCGATCATTACGGCTTCCTCACTTTTGCACACCATTTCGCTATCACCGTTAATTTGATCATAGCGGACACTCATGGTAAAGTCGTTAGTTCAATCGTTTTGGTTGTGCCACTATTGCATACCGTTCAAGTAATATAGTTTATTCGATCAACACGGCTGCTTCGCCATTTCGAACCATTTTGCTAGCGTCTTAGATTCGATCGTCACGGCCGCCCTATTATCGTGGACCGTTTCGGTGATGTCGTAAACTCAAACGTCACGACTGTCGTTCAGTCGAAACATCATCATCATCATCATCAGTCTTTTAACGTCCGTCGTTGGGCATAGATCTTCCCCAGGATTCGCCGCAATTCCCTATCATGGGCATCGCAGAGCCAGTATTTCCTGAATCTGTCAAATTCATCTCTCCATCTTGTGTTCTGTCGGCCTCAGTTTCTTTTGTGATCTCTGGGGATCCATGTTGTGAGACGTGATGTCCATCGGTTGTCTTTCATTCTTGCAACATGGCCTGCCCATTGCCATTTGATTTTTTTAATAGTAGAAACTATGTCACGAACACCTGTTTTCTTCCTTATATACTGTGCTGTCTTGTGATCTCTCCATGTAAGGTTGAGCATGATTCTCTCATGTGCACGTTGCATACTTCTCAGTTTGCAGGCCTGTCTCTTGGTTAGGTTCCATAAGTGACTATTGGGAGAATGTATTGGCTGTATACTCTTCTTTTTAGGATTATTGGGATCGTCTGGTTCTTGAAAGTTGAGCTTGCTCCGCCGAAGGCTTGCCATCCCAAATTGATTCCTCGCTTGATTTCTTATTCTCAACATGATTATTGCACATGATTTTCGTTTTACTGAAGTTCATGTGTAGGCCGACTTTTTTGCTTTCTTTGTTTAGATCGTGTAGCATTAGTTGGAGGTCGTGTAGGTTCTCTGCGAAAAGGACGATGTCGACAGCAAATCTAAGGTTGCTCAAGTATCCGCCGTCTATTTTAATTCCTCTATTTTCCCAGACCATGTTCCGAAAGATCATCTCAAGGCAGGCTGTAAATAGTTTGGGTGAGCTGGTATCACCTTGTTTTACTCCTTTTTGGAGCTGAAATGGTTCAGAGTCCTTATGTAGTCTAATGAAGGAGTTGCTGTGGCTGTATATATGTTGCAGTACTTTAACGTATACAGGGTCTACACCTTGTAGGGTGATGGCCTTCATGACCATGGGAATTTCTACAAAGTCGAATGCCTTCTTGAAGTCTATAAATGCTAACGCGATTGGCATTTTGTATTCTGCAGCCTTCTCTTTCAGCTGATTTATTGAATGAAGGCTGGATTTAGAAGAAATTACTCGACCATGGACCATCTGCAGTCGAAACAGCTGCCTCACTAATACGGACCGTTTCGGTAATGTCGTAAACTCAACCGTCACAATTGTCGTTCAGTCGAAACAGTTGCCTCACTATTACGGACCGTTTCGGTAATGTCGTGAACTCAACCGTCACAATTGTCGTTCAGTCGAAACAGCTGCCTCACTATTACGGACCGTTCCTGTAATGTCGTAAACTCAACCGTCACAATTGTCGTTCAGTCGAAACAGCTGCCTCACTATTATGGACCGTTTCTGTAATGTCATAAACTCAACCGTCACGACTGTTGTTCAGCCGAAACAGCTACCTCACTATTACGGACCGTTTTGGTAATGTCGTAAACCCAACCGTCACGACTGTTGTTCAGTCGAAACAGCTGCCTCTCTATTACGGACCGTTTCGGTATGCCGTAAACTCAACCGTCGCGACTATCGTTCAGTCGAAATAGCTGCCTCTCTATTACGGACCGTTTCGGTAATGCCGTAAACTCAACGACAACCAAACAGCTACCTCACTATTACGGACCGTTTCGATAGTGTCTCCAATTGATCGTCACGGCTGATCCCCTTTTGAAGACGATATTTTGCTCGTGCCTTGAATTCTTTTGTCGTTCCTTGGCAAAGAGAGAAGTTATTTCTAAAGCTTGTCTTCGGTAAAGCGTTTATATTTTGAATTTCATGTGTAAATTTATGAGAACTCGTCCACCGAAACTGTCAGCATAGGTTACGTTAGTTTTCAAGTTGGTCTACCTGTCTGTCTGGCTCTCTATGTATGCACATTTCGCGTGTCCAAACCTGCACAAATGGAGCTAAGGGCCTGCAAATTGAACATTCATTCCCTTTTTTTTCACCCCCCCAAGTAGGTTTGATGTGGGGTTCAATTTGCTATACAAGTTTATGCAAAATTGTGTCCAGAAGCATGCAGATTCAAAAAAAAATTATTTCAGATTTTTTAGTCATCACTTCCCAACAAGAGGCGAGGGAAGTAACTAATAAATTGATCACACTTTATACATTTTTTTAATTGGTCACCCCCAACACGGCATGCTACCAAAAGACGTTGGTCACACAACGGTCTCCATTGTGTGATTAACCAGACCTGTTAATCTTTGCTTTAAGAATTATAAACAAAAAACTTTGAACCGACTTGTTCACTGTGGAGGCAGGGTTTCATCGTCTATAATCCCAACGTCTGATCCCTTGGGAGAACCCTTTCAAATTCATAGACTTCCTGATTTCTCTTCCGGAACTGTGGATAAACCTAATCCAATAAGAGAGTAAATCTTGTATGTTGGATCGATTTTCGCCTTGGGTCGAGGGAATCATTTTTCGACCATCTTTGGATGGAATAATACAGATTTTACAAGCACATCTATATAGACAACTAAAAAACACAGGGTTTTCTAAAAAAAAAACGTGTAATTATTCGGCTCAATTATGTCCAGCTCCATTATATCCCTATCATATTGATATTTATCAAGGTGAACTTGGTCGGGCTCAAGGTCACAATAGTGGAGAGCGCAGTGAAGAGCAATAATTTGTAAGTTTAACTTGCTAACCATTACATCTCTTCGAGTGCTCTGCTTCAACCATATTCGAATAATCCATCACTTGTTGAAAGGACATTGTCTCGAACAGGAAATCCAATTAATTTCTGAGGCTATCCACGATTTTTGCCTTTGTTTTGAAGAACTTACATGAGCATGAGGGAGTTCTCAAGTTATAGCGAAGTTTGTCCAATAAGTCTGTAGCCTGACACAATCATCAACTGAATTCTGATCTGAAATTTTCACTGTATAATGTTCGATCTATATGATCTATAGAGAAGCGTTGGCTTGAGTGCATTGACAAAGGAGGAAAACATATTAAAAATGAATATTCGCGATGAAAAATGTTTTTTTTTTCCATCATTGAGCTACAGACTTATTGATGAACCCACGTATGTTTAGATCTAAGCTGGAATTTCCCTATCAGTCTTCTTTCTTGAAGCTGTGGAACAAAGAACATATTCCGTGGAATTCAATCCCCCTTCTTCTTTGTCTGCGAATTCAGCATTTTAACCCTTGTATTCCTGCAGGTACCATCGATGTGCATAAGCGGCACTGATCTCCGTATATTTGTGAAATTGTAAGTTTAGAAAATTTCAGCCATTATTTTGGGCGGCCGACTAATTGGAAAGCTGCTCACTTTGCGGAATCTGTCGACAAATATCTGAATTTCTCATCAGACAAAAAACAAAACAACAGCAAGCAATACGCAGAAGAACGAACAACAATATCAGGTATAAAATAAACAATTTTTCTTTCTTTTAATAATCTATAGGGACTCGGTTTTTGAAAATATAAATCCAACCAACTGATTTTCGTAATAATTGCGATAATTTATGTTACAACAATGCACACAAACACATTAACAATTCAAGGCGATAGGCTGCTACTAAAATGGCTCTATGTTTGCAGCTGAACACAAGTGTGAAGCCGAGGCCCATCAAGAAAGACACTGCTACGTTTGGTATTTGGACACGCACGAGCCAGACATTTGCACACGACTGTATACTATATCACGCGTTTTTTCACCGATACTGAATCTGCTCGTCACGTGACAAAGGTAGCCAATCAAATGGCATTTCTGACAACAGCTCTGCAAAAAGAAACATTTTGCACCTACCTATTTTTTCTTTAATAAAATGTTTGATAACAATGAAAAAAAAAATGATACGGGAGGGACAAAAAATGATATATTCGGAATATACCTTAGTGGCAACCCTGTTCAAGAAGTTTGAAAATTTATGTCGATTATTGATGACTCGAAGCGATGATCTATAAATTCAATGAAGCCGTGAATAAAAATATGGAAAATATCATTCAAATGCGACTTTATTTAAATTTTAGATACTTAAAAAAATAATCATCTTAAGAGATATATATTATGTGATAAACGAAGGATATCAATCACAAGTAGATAAAACTCGAATTTTGTGATTTATGCAACATTTTTTGATTGATTGGAAATTGTGATTATGATGTGACTGACTGATTTAGAGTTTTCTGCCATATGTTGTATGCGAAAATTTAAAAATAAAAGTCGTTGCTAAATAATTGCCCATATTCCGAGACTTGCACTAATCGATGAAGAAAAAAGGGAATTACAGAAGTAAAAATCAAATAAACAAAATTCTTCGAAGTTGGACGTGGTACAAAATACAGAATTTAATCTACACCTTTTTGGCTTCAAGTAAAGAAAACCCAACCAAAATTGAACTTCAATTCGACAGAACTGAAAATCAATTTGAAAAACTTGAACTTCAATGTAAAAAAGTTGAACTTCAATTTGGAAAAACTGAACTTCAATTAAAAGAAACTGAACTTCAGTTTAAAAAAGTTGGAGTTCAATTTAAAATGTTGAACTTCTATTTCAAAAAAGAGTTTCAAAGTAAACACCAGTGCTTCTCTAAGTGGGTGATATCTTACAAAGCGTACTGGGGCGTCGTGAAGGCTGCTATGAAACGTTGGATGGTTGAAACATATGACACTATGATGGCTTCACCACCAGACGGAATAACTTAAAAGGGGTACAAATCGCAGCACCTCAAAGAAGCAATCGATAAAACAAAGACAACGACTACCTCACTGTTGTGTATGGAAAGAAACAATCATGTACAGAAGCATTTTACTCCCACCTTGTCAGAACACAATCTCCAAATGGGAGACAATATGTGAACTGGCTTTAGTTTCTTATTTTCTATCTCTTTATATTGTTCGTTGGTTTATGTGTGTGAACCAATACCGTATCTCACATTATATCTATTGTTTTTGTTGTTTTAAAGTGAAGTTCATCTTTTTAAGATTGAAGTTTTAACTACTTGGATTTTAAGTTCAACTTTCTTAATTCTAAATTCAATTTTTTATTTGAAGTTAAAAAAAAGGTGTAGTGGTTAAATCGAATAGGAAATAAGAAAAACGAGCCAAAAGACTGTTGATGATTTAACTTCGCTGCTATGGACGAGATAATTCGTCTTACAATACTAAACTATTTTTTCTGCATGATGGCAAACACCCAGTTGAGAGTATAAAACATGTTTACAAAATGTGAACTAGCGAGAGAGTAGATAGAAATAGCTGAATATAAGGTGGCTTTGTAATAAATGTAGAGTTTCAACTTTTGAGATATTTCATACTCGTTTAAATTATTAAAATAGTTTATTTTGACACATTTATTTATATATTACATTTATTAGATATTCTCTTGTACACATTAGTTGATTTGTATGAAAATAAAACCGCTTTGAACATGCAATGAAGACTTTCTATTTCCATCAATTTTTTTCACGAGAAAATCCCGGCACGGGAGTCACAACGTTGAAAAATATACTCGGCAGCGGTTTTTTTTCGTCTGGATGATTCAGTTGCGGCGAGCTTTGGAAACAGATGCCTCTGTGCGTGGCTGGCGACCCGAGCTCGCTTTTTAAAGGCCGAATCGAAATGATCGCTGGAGTGAAGCGATCATCAGAAACTTTTCTTCGGTAAAAACTGACTAAAGAAAACCAATCCAGTAAACTGTAAAGTTGAAAATGTATGAAATAAGCCAAATACCTTTGGTTGGGTTGTGTGATATTAATGCCACTTTGTTTCCAAGGATAAAAACCCCCTGGCTATTGCGAGTAGAATGTGTGTAAGTATGACTAATTTTGAAACATTCGTGGATGTCTAATCTGAAACAAATTTCCAGACCAAAACATATTACAAGGTGAGTAACATGTTTTTTTTTTGCTTGTTGTGTGTACGCGCGCACGTGTATGTGTGTATGTGCGTGTGTGCGCATGTGTGTGTGTGTGTGTGTGTGCGTACGCATGCATGCATGCATGAGTGTGCGTGAGAGAAAGAGAGGGTGGAGGGAACGAGAGAGAGAGAGAGAGAGGGAGTGGGAGTGTGTGATGGGGCGTGTGGTGGAATGTATGTGTGCATATGTGAGAGAGTGCATGTTTTTCTACGTGAGAAAGAGAGTGCAAGAGAGAGAGAGAGAGAGAGATTACGTGTAAGTGAGTATGAGAGAGAGAGAGAGAGTGTGTGTGTGAGAGAGTGAAGATGTACATGAGAGAAAGAAAGTGTGTGTCTGTGAGAGTGTGTGGGAGAGAGAAAACGAGTGTGAGCGTGCGTGAGGTAGAGGGAGAGTTTGTATGTGAGAAAGAAAGTGCATGCGTATGGGAAAGAGTGCATATTCCTATGAGGGAGTGCATATATGAAAGAGGATGTGAGTATGTATGTGACATCGATAGTGTGTGTGCGAAAGGAAATATGCATCTTAGAGAAACGGATAGTTAGTGCATGTGTGTATCTCCGTGTGTGTGTGTGTGTGTGTGTGTGTGTGTGTATGCGTATGTGCGTGTGTGAGAGAAAATGTTAATTTTTTAAAATTTCAAATTCAATTTTTTTAGTTTGAAGCTAAGGGAGGAGTGGTTAAATCGAATCGGAATTAAGACAAATCAGCCAAAAGACAGTCGGGTAATCAATTTCCTCACTGCCACTGACGAGATAACTCGTCTTACGATACAGTGTTATTCAGTCGCAGCTGTATGTGAAATTCTGTATGCGTATACTGACAACAGATCCAGAATCCCCCTCTCGGTCTTGTCCAGAAGAAATCAGAGGGAGATACGACTGGCACTAGGAGCTGCCGGAAGGGGCGTCAAATTGATTGTCAAACCACCCAAACAGGGCCCCCACATCCTGGTTTGGAATCAGGCTATAGAGCCCAATCTGCACCACTATTTCACCTGTAGCTGGATTCATGCTTTGTTTTCCCCATAAATACATTAATGCCTTTCCCAAGGGCAATAGTGCGAAGTGAACATAAACAGTCCACACCTACGTTTCTTTAATTCATCAAATATGCAGGAGGTAGAATATCTCAGGGAGCTGAACGCCCATGATTTGCAAAATTCCAGTTGGGCGCCCCTACCTTGCACATTTACATTTGGGCAACGAGTAGTGCCTGTTAGCCTCCTGGGGGTAATAAAAAAAACCCACAAAAAATCAGATGGGGGGAGGGCGTTACCTGCACATGGTCGATCAACCGGTGCTGTTATTCTGGAATCTAGAGGCAGAAGAGGAGTCGGATGACATTGGTGTTGCGCTGGAAGGATAACCCCCTCCCCCAGTGCCCCTCAGATTGGGCGGCGGGGCCGGGGCAAGGCCAATTCACCGACTCTGCCAGCATAGCCAAGTTCTGATTCAATAAAATCATTTATTATTTTGGGGGTGAGAAAGGTTCGATTAGTAGTGTTCGTACCGATTGTTGCCTTCCCCAATGACTGGGACCGAACTAAAACCGCTTTTGAGCAAGTCACTATCAGCAGTAGCAGCCTCGTCTAAGAGCTGACAGTGTATCACCGTCTAAATCAGCGTATATGTATTGACGTTAAAGCGAAATCTTTGGACTTCATACAACCAAGAAGTAGATTTCAAGGGCACTCACCGTACAAACTCAATTCACAAATGTAGTGAGCTAGATTCTCACTGGAAGCCATGCCAACCGTGCCCCTGTGTCAGAGACTGAGCTGACCTTGGTAAATAACTAGAAGGGAATTTCAAAGTTTTCTACGTGTTCAGCTCGATGTTTATAATCTGATCTTCGCATATACGACGTTTGTAAGTATTTCTTGAGCTCAACTTCGTCTAACACGAAGCCACAATGAGTGATGTCCGGTGAGTGATAATCTGTAATTTTCCTAAGGTCTAAGATATATATGTCGGTGTCTATGCGAATGAGGACTAAGTACGTGTGGGTGGATTTTCCTTCATCACGCGTCGTGGGTATGAGTGCGTATAGACGTCCGACGCGCACGCCTGCGTGCGTATACGCATGTGTGCGCGCGCGCGTGTGTGTGAGCGTGTGCATTTGTGAGTGTGTGCATGTGTGAGTGTATGACCGAATCCGATTTAGAATGACTCACATCGTCACGTGACTGCTCGAGATACCCGTGCGCGTGCGCGTGCGCTGATCTATATGTAACACATTTATATAGATACATATGCTGATGTCCGTGTGCATCATTACGCGCACACACACATATATATACATATGTGTGTGTGTATATATATATATACATATATATATATACATATATATATATATGTATATATATATATGTACATATACATATACATATATACATATATATATATATATATATATATATATATATATATATATATATATATGTTAGATATACAAATATAGTAGATATACAAGTATAATAACAAATGAAAACAATGTTTTGCCCAAAACATGTTTCGAATTGATAAAATTAAAACACAACAAAACAAATTAGAATTTTTTGAAAAAAAAAAACGAAATGGAAGAAAAAAATGCTTGTTAGTATAAATTATGAAAATGAAAATAGAAAAATATCCTGAAGATATACTGATGCTAATATTTGGGGGGAAGGAGTTGGGTGGGGTGACTGTTGAGTGACCTGATTAATGTTTTTTGCTTGATTGAAGTTCTGTGAAAATGTTTTTGAAAGTGTATAGTACAAAGATTCTTTAAAATTCATTTATGAACTTTTTTTTTTACGTATTCATGAAAGAATGATATAATAACATCTGGTTGGGGACTACGAATTTTTGCAGGTTTAAACAATGATAAAAAAATGATAAATGTTTTTAGCCCCCGAGTTGTTTTCATCGGAAATATTCAATTACTGTTTTTCAATAAACAAGCTAGAATTTAAGGAAAGGTTGAACTATTTGTACAGTCTAATTATCGACAGTTCGAGCACTGACTGATACAAGTGTAAAATCCCAATCGACTGCTTCTAGTCTCGAACTCCGATCGGACAGTTTACGAACTATTACCAAATATCCTGAAGGTACGGAGCTGAAGAATCCGACCGAATCTTGATTGTTTGGTTGAGAAAAAAAGAAGTGCATCCTTCAGTTCCCATGTATAATACTACGACAGAAGACTTTACGCTCGCTATTAGTGACACATCTCACTCGTGTGGGTTACTGTTGTATTCCCAAGAAATTGGTGTCAAATCTATAATCGTTCGACATTCTGACTTGTGAAAGGACATTCTATTTACGCTGTCTAGGCTGAATAGTTCATTCATTGTGTATTGACTGGGGGTCATTTCAAATTGAGTTTCAAAGTAATATAATGTACTTATATATACAAATATTTGATAATTTAATTGTACCATTCGTTGATTTTACTATGTAATATTTAGCTAACGGAATTCGGGAAGATCTAAAATATACAAAGAGCTTTTATGCGTCTACAAATATATATACATGTACATTATATAAAAAGGATCTTGATTGTTTACAACACTTTTATTTTGTAGTCAATCTGTCGTTTCTAAGGAAGAGTCAACTAGGTTCTGGGAATAAAATCATCATTAACGCTGATGACTACACATAGATTAGTGTTCTGAACCGAACTATTTCTTTGAATTGAATTAAGTCAAGTTAAAGTCAATCAACAATAGTGTTCTTTTGTCTACGTTAGTTTAACTAAGAAAGCAAGTAACATAGCCGGATCGAATGGCTCTTTTGGCCCCAGTTTTATCCAAAGCGGTGTTTATTGCTTGGCTGAAAATTGCGAACAATGCCAAACGTGCAACAAATGTCTTCTTTCTAAGAAATGCCCTTGGATGCTGGACACGTAACCTCTGACATCTTTGTATTAATAAATATACTTTTCAAAGAAACTTGGAATCATATTCTGATTTCAAAAGAGTGAAGGTTTACTTCTTTTATTACCTTTTAAATTTCTATATGAGTAATATATTGGATATAAGAAGTAATTCGCGTCAAATTTTGGTTTACAAAGATTGTGGACCATCAGGTACAATGGGAATTAAATGAAAAATTAATCTACATTTCTCTAATTCTAAAAGAAAATAAACCCTTTTCACAAAGACGAAGTAATAATCAATTTTCTTGCTTCGATATGCTTCCAATTCTTCTAACTGGACAACATTAAAGATTTAACTCGATATCGTTTCCAGGCCAAACCACAGTGTATCAAAGGTTTACCCTAAAGTTTTATTTCACTCCCCCAAATAAAACCAGTTCTACGTTATGAAACCTACTGGTTTTGCGTATAAATTCGAACGAAGTAACGATACACACAGGGATCATAAGACTGTTGTTGATAACTGTTCAGATCCACCAATTACCTTATTTACGAGTTTGTACCATTTAGCACTTTCCGATTTGTTGACAGAGCTACTGACTTTGTTTGGAAGTACGTCTGAAAGTACTCAGCTATCCCTTGCTAAACAACCCCTCCGTCAGCCAGTCGCATCAATGTTAACAAAATTTTAAACAAGTGAGAGACAGGCATAACGCTAACAAGAATGTAGATTTATTTGTTTGTTTAATAACCAATGCTAATCCACGAAACGTTTCCTTCGGATGTACGGCGCTCAAAACCAACCTACCCAATCATTTCTTGTAGATGGCAGAGATATCAGAATATTTTGGTGATGATATTTCCAGAGCGGTCATTGAAGCTTATTGTATTATATGTCAGGGTTATTGAGCTTTAAACTTGTCGAAATACCCGCCCCCATCTTATATATTTAGTGTTTCTTTATCCTAGGGTTAAATTTGACGCAAAATACAAGCATGGATTGATGTGATAAAGTTTTGTTGGGGCATCCTGCAATAAATGAGAATTTTTTAAGAAAAAAGAAAAAAAAAGAAAAAAAGGAAAAAAAATGTCATAAATCTGAAGAGAGAATGCAGGTATCCAAACAAGGGAGAGGCTAGAGAGATAGAGAGATAGACATCAATATACAAAAACATAAGAGAGTGAGAAGTAAATGACGAGGGGTGGAGGAATCAGAGAAAGATGAAGTGAAGAAGGGAGGGTGGGCATTAGGGAACGTTTATTTGTTATTGTTGTTGTTGTTGTTGTTGTTATTGATGCTGCTAATTGTCAATCGTGAAAGAAGATGTCTTATTCTTTGTTTGATTGTATGGCTTCTTCCATTCCTTTTTCTATGACAGCATTGACTACATTCAAGGCCTTTATCCACGCAGTTTTTGCCAGTGGGGTATAGGCTTTCCCAAGTCTATTTTCCAAAAATTTGTCGAAAACAATGGCTAGACCCTGGGGAGAAAAAAAAAAAGAAGAAAATTAGCCAAGAAACATAAAAAAAGTAACATTCATCAAAACAGACACTTTAAAATCTAATTAACGTCCAATGTAGAACGCCACCGTTGGCAAGTATAAGAGGTTAGAGGTTAGTTTATTTTGCTCCTGAACCAGTGGTCTGTGTTCGAGCACAAATAAAACCAGGAATTTGAATGCTGATGTTCAAGGCTGTTAAGCCGTCCCCACTTGAGAGGACCTGCTATTGCAATTAAAGATTTCTCCCCTCCCTCACACGGAGAGATAGTAAGATAGTACAGTATATCAGAGAAATATATATGATAGAAACTGTTAGAAAACTCAAATGGCAATGGGCTGGACATGTTGCCAGAATGTCAGACAACCACTAGACATGACGACCCACAGCGTCGATCCCAAGAGATCATATGAGAAATTGTGGCCGACGGAAAGTAAGATGGTCTGACGAGCTACATGAATTCAGAAATTCAGAAATTCAGAAACGGCCATGATAGAGAGGGCTGGAGACACTCAGGGAAGCCAACGACGGACGCTAAAAGGCTGCAGTTGCTGGTGATGATGATGATGATTAACGATTTGTCTTAGTTCTCAGTTTTCTTATACGAATGCAGTCAACCTCCACTTTTCGAAAGCTTTGAAAAAAAAAGGTGAAAAGCGAAAATTTCAGCGTTTATTTTGCAGCTTCTTGCCTCTTCAACATCCCCATCTTCTGTACTTTCCACCACTACCCCAGCCTTGTATACAGTGATCATTTTTTTTTGGGGGGGAGGGGCATCACAACTGACAACGTAGATCCCAAGAGACCATACGCGAAATTGTGGCCGGCAAAATTTAAGATGGCATGAAAAACTTGACTAGAGAGTATTTGCTCTGGTAAATACTGGGGAAGGTCCATGTTCAATGACAGATGCTGAAAGGCTGATGATATATATATATATATATATATATATATATATATATATATATATATGTATATATGCGTGTGTGTGTATGTGTGCGTGTATGTTTATGTACGTTCGTGCATAGTTCGGGAGATCGTTCCACCAGCAGTGAGTTCGCTCCTCACCCGTGTTATCCATAATTATGGCCTGGTGTCAGACCAAGCTAAGCTTAGAAACACGGCAGGGTCTCGCCTTGGGTGTCTAAAAATTGCTCAGGTCGTATGCAACCTTTACGCTGACCCTGCCTAGAAAATAACTTTATAGAAATTTGTGCTTGAAAACGGAACTATTTTTGAAACACTTACGTGAAATGAAGATATAGGAACGCCTCGATTATGATGATCCCTTCCTGTTTTGAGCAAAACTTCAACCAACTCATCGGGTTCGTAAAGTGTGTCCACGATCAGAGTAACTGCATAGAACACGTTTTTCGCATGCGCATAGAACTTTGGTTTTGTATTAAATTCTTCCAGTTTTTTCCCGCGGAAACTTGGGAAATATTCAATATAGTCTGGATGTTCTTGGAAAAGCCTAGAGAGAAGAGACAAAAGAAAATTATCAGAATTGATAGAAGAAAAAAAAGACAACGTTTTTCTCTAATTGAACAACCGTAGCCACGAAAAGTGGCGAAAGATTCTATATCTTTTTATAAGTGCGTATGGTCGTGTGTTCCAGTGCTTCTGGCTCTACCGTCATGTCTACAAACTTGAAAATTAGCATCATTAGTCTTCTAGACCCCTTTTTGGCTTTTTGGAGTCCTTATTTGACGAGTTTTTTGATAAAATCTACATTCCCCAGAATCCACATGTTTCAAGATCTATTTTACTCTATTTTACATGTTTTCCAGTCGTGGTTAAAGTGATATCATGTATAGAATTTCTGACCGTATCAATTTTTTCGATAGATTTCTTTACATTATTTTATTTTTCATATCCAACTTAAATAGAAATGAATCATATAAGTTGTGTTTGAATAAATAATCGGACGCTCTTTGTGAAACAGCCCAAACTATAGAGCACCCAGGGGGGCGCATACCCCTGCTAACACCCTTGTCACTAAAACTAAACGAAAATGCATTCATAAATAGCTTCAAGCCAGGTAGGTCACTGTAAAATATTGAAATCCATTGAAAACTTCTGATATTGCTCCGACAAACATAAATGAATATATGAATGAATGAAAAAAGAACTAAGAAATAGCAAAACAAAATTCTGGATCCACTCGAAAATTCAATCATTTCTTCCTTACCCCGTAGCCAATCCTTTCATACGATTTCAACGAAATTCATCGAGAAACTTTGGAGATTTTGTTTGAATTGACAGACAGACACGAGTGAATACATATACCTCTTCCAACCTCGCTTGCAGAGCTGAATGATCCAGGTCACACAAATAAATGTCTTCATGCTAGTTTTGGTCATAAATTTGGCACGGTTTTCCGTCACTTGGATCAAGAAGACCTAAATCTGAACGATAGATTCATTCCGGTAAATGTCAGAGCGCTAATCTGAAGCAGCCGCGTGTAAAACCTATCGGAGTTTCCCGACGAGGAAATAGATCGTTTGCAGGAAAGAAAGATGGCCGAAATGGAAGCAGATGTGACACGACTAAGACTTGCTAGGCTGATCAGATCAGAGAAAATAATCCTCAGACTTTGAAGGATTAAAAGAAATCATCTTAACGTTAACCCGCTCCTCAGTCAGATACACATACTTACGCACACGTGTGTGTGTGTATATATATATATATATATATATATATATATATATATATATATATATATATATATATATATAAAAGTATAGTTCATATATATTTTCAGTTTGTAAAATACAAAAATAAAAGGAGAAAAGGCATGGAATGTTCATCAGGTATATATACTTGTAATTCTTATATATATCTCAGGGAGAGAGAGAGAGGGAGAAAGAGAGAAAGAGAAAAAGAGAGCGAAAAGGAAAGAAAGAAAGAAGAAAGAAGAGAAAAAATAAAGAAAAGGGGGAAGAAAGGGCGGTAGACAGAGCGAAGAGAGAAGAAAAGAAAGAAAGGAAGAAGGGAAGAGAGAGAGAGGGAGAGAGAGAGAGAGGAGAGAGAGAGAGAGAGAGAGAGAGAGAGAGAGAGAGAGAGAGAGAGAGAAAAGAAAAAGAAAAAGAAAAAAACGACTCGGTGATACTAACTTTATAGTATCATTCCTATCATGTTGAATTCCAAATACATCGTTGGTTTCTTGTCAATGTTTTCTCTTGTGTTAACTGACACAAAAGACTATTGATTATTAGACAGCACAATGGTTGGTAATCTGTCTTTTAGATCAATTCGCTAGTGTGATGAATTCGACCTTCACTGAGTGCCCCATTACAGGTACTTTATATAAAACTACGTCTAGCTTAGTACTTCTATTCCGACTGAAAATGATTATTGCAATTTTGTATTATATATATATATATATATATATATATATATATATATGCGCATTAATACATGTGTATATATATATATATATATATATATATATATATATATATATATATATATATATATATAATGTGTACTGTAAAGAGTGAGACAGACTCGGGAGTAGAGTGTTTAGAGGTAAGGTTTATTAATCCTTAGATGTAAATTGTCCAGACATGTTTCGGGATTCTTCCCATCTTCAGTGGTGTGTGCTATGTGAGTATGTGTTAAAATAGTGAGAAAAACATATGCAAGTAGAATCTAAATCTAAGCAAAAGCTGGAAAAACAACATTTGTAAATAGATAATTCAATTGAGAATATGAGCGAAATAGTGATCCCCCCAACACTGCTCTCTATCTTCACATCAGTAGTTTATTTTTGTTTCTTTTCTGCCCTTACTTAACCCCTTATTAAAGTACCAATGGTTACAACATTGGATTGGAAATAATAAGGAACGACTGCATGAGGACAGCTTGATGATTATAACATTGAACTGAAATCGACGAGGACCTAATTAATTCATCAGAATAGCTTTCTGCAGGGGAAACTAATCCGTGTTTAGATGGACTCATGAACCGGCAACGAAGTTTGGAAGGGATAAGGGAGAGAATGTGGGGATACTGCTGTAGGACGGGAGAATGGCAGAAGATAACGGATAATCCTAATTGTTGACACTCGTGGCATTTCCACTGGTCCAACGAGTCTTTATTATTCAATAAGAAAGCTTTGAGGCGGGAATCAAAGTGAAAGAATAAAACCAAAAATTTAAATGTTTTTTTTCCAAATATTCGAATGATACAATCGATTAATCTTTGAATATATCCCTCCAAATATTCCGATGATTATTTTTCATTTCATATATCATAAGTCTCTTGAATAGTTTAGCAGAAAATGATGAGCCACTTTATTTTGCATTAAAAAAAATAATCAGAGATTTTGCAAGGTAAATAGCATCTATTTCTCGAGGGAATGTAAAAATAGTCGAGTGCATCGGAATAATCAACAAATCAATTCTCTTTCTCTTTCTCTTTCTCTCTCTCTCTCTCTCTCTCTCTCTCTCTCTCTCTCTCTATATATATATATATATATATATATAGAGAGAGAGAGAGAGAGAGACAGGCGTTGGATGGGAAGATATATATATATAGCGAGAGAGAGAAAGAGAGAGAGAGAGAGAAAGAGAGAGAATATATATATATATATATATATATATATATATATATATATATATATATATATATATATATATATATAGATAGATTGATAAGCTACTCTCACTATAAAAATCTATTGCTCAGCCTAAGGGGGGCTATTCTGCACACAGGTCCCGCCGCCCTAATCACTGTATAAATCCCCCTAAATCCGTTTGCGAAGCCAAGACATTTTTCGTTCATTCATACATACATATATATATAGTAACAATGTGGAAGTGAAAGACTGAGGCCTGTTACATCTCGATGTTTCATTATCATTTGAACGAAGCTTTATGCATTTTGGCGGATTTTAATCGACGTCTTCAGAAGCTCTTCTGTAATACAGAAAACTGTACAAAATTCATGCCATTACATAAAGAGACAATATCCCAAACTGAAAACCAGAAAACCAGTGCTGTTGTTAACGGGAGGAGTATAAATGTGCGCAGTTGTGGGTCAAAAGAAGTCAGCTTAAGGTATCTCTGAACTCAGTTGGGATGGGAAGCGTGAAATGATAAATGTAACACACGTTCTTCTCAATTTTCCACTTCTCCATTGTCAAATTACTACCACTATTCTGTCGGATTACTTAACATCCACATAACACATACATCTATGAATGAAGAATGCTAAGGTCTGATGATTGCACCGGCTTGAAAGTCGGAGTCACGAAGTATTGAACCCCCCCCCCCACACATATACATCAGGGTGAATGGATGAGGAGGAGTCCATATTCGGCACGTATTTATAAGCTGAATCTCCACCGCACGATGTCGAATCTATATTATGAATATCTCCAACTGAATAAAATCCATTGACAAGGGAGGTGACTATGTTGAAAAATATATATTTGCCGTGTAGAAGATGTGCTTTTTACCCCATTAGGTTACGAACTTGCACATATAAAATTCACCAAGAAGGCATTTACATCTAAGAAAACATAACGGAATCTTTGAACGAATAAATTTGATTCCTGGTGGAACAAGAATGGAATTCTAATGTGTTCACATGTTACTGGAAAGGAAGCTATGCATGGGGGCCTTGAAAGGGAAACTGTGGATAAGGGATGCCTCTGAAAGGAAGACCACTAGAAGGGAAATTATATATTATATAAATTATATCTACAAAAAACAATACTTATCTATAGTCCCATGCTTGTGAACACTGGTGAAGTAATTTTATATCTATCAAGAAATTTGATCAAAAAAGGGAATAAATGGCGTCAGTTAACAGGGGACTGATGAAGTGGGTTACAAAGGTTTTGAACAAACTAATGAGAACAGAAAACCGCATTATTGTTACACTTTCAATAACTGAGTAAAGAATAACAAATCGGGAACTTTCTCGGGAATTTGTTCGGACCTAATCAATTACGGTGGTTAGCGAAACAATGGCATGGATCGAAAAAAAGTGTACATTCTTGAAACGCAAATATCTCCGGTATGAATGGTAAATAAATAATTTTAAATCAGAATTTTCTCTAGTTCCTTAATGATACAAAGTTTATGAAAAAAATTATAGATGTTTACCAATGTCAGCTCAATCTTGCACACTACCCCACGCGTGGGGCGCCAATTAGAAATTGAACTAATTTGAAGTCTCACTCAGTGAGTTCGATCAGACCATTACTACTGTGATAGTCCACTAGACAAGCTTCATGAACATTTAACAAATATACTTTTATTCTGATGTGGAATCCTTCACTCTTAGATGTCATCTCATGCCATTTTACACCAAGAATATCTAGAGTAAAAACATTTTTTTCTTATATAGGCAGTTCCACCTTTACTTTGTTTCCTACTACTGTGGCCCTTCGCTGGGCTTAGCTAAGTTTAGTAAATCCCGACATAGCAAAGCCGATTACACTGATCAAGCAAGGGAGGTCACTCTAGCATTAGCATCAGAGGCAAGAAGTCAGATGTAAACAGATTTGTTTTCTGGGAAGAAAATCCCCTCAATGGAATGCTCTAGTGCAAAAGCTCCAATCAGTTGAACAGAAGATTAACAATTAGAATTAGACGAGGAAGATGAGCAAGTCGAGAACGACTCGAAATCAACTTTGAGAAATCATTTCGATGTGCGAGAATAGTTTCTATGGAAACGCAAAAAAATCCTCAAGTTTGAGTTGTATCATTGACTTCTTTTCCGATTCAAGGCTCGTATAAAAGTCAAACGTGCAAATTATCATGTTTATTTATAAAATTGTATGGTTTTATGTCTTGTTGGATGCCTGTTATACCCTCAAACTTATAATGGATTGGACCATGTAGATCAACGTAGCCAATAAAACAATAAAAAGGTTGTAAAATGAGATAGGCGGTTGTGACGCACTGATGAATATGACGAATCACAAAAACATCCGATGTTTGGAACTAAAATGGAAGTAAAAGAGCGATCTTGTAAAAGCGTTTTTTTTTCAAAATGCCAGTCTGACAAATTTGCCCATACTTTTCCATGTTTTTTTTTTTTTTGAATAAGATAATATTCGATTTTTTTTGCTATGAAATAGATTATATTTCCAATAAAACGAGTTTCTTCAAGTGACTTTAAAAAAAATTCTGCATGATACCAGTGTTTTTTTTTTCAGACGTAGTATTTTATCTTAAGACTTGATGTCCGAAACCCTTTAAAACAGCTTGAAATGAGTTGAGTCACACAAGGAAAAAAAATTAGAGCATCTGAATTATCAAAATTAATAACAAACAAATTAGCTGTATGCTCCTCAGTGCACTCATTAATGCTAGTGTACATGCAATTGCCCAGTAGAGTCGGTAACACTTGCATTAATTTCTGACCACTGAAATCTCCTCTCTTCTTGATTCTGAAGGCGTCTCTATGTTAAAATTACATACAATAAATTTCTACAGTAAGATCGTTTGCAATGCTTTTCTTGGGTAAACATGCTTATACAAACGTTCGGTAAATTGGAACAGTGCGCATAAACCGATTGTAACAGACTTTTGTCACTACTATTATTGAGCAGTACTCATTGCAAGATCACTTCGTGGAAAGAGAGTCGAGTGTTAAGTACTGCCATCCAACAAAATCATTCTGTTCATCATATAAGTATAGTAACTCAGCATGACTTGGTATCAGACCATCTATCCTATGTGGATCAAACCAACTAACAACGGCCAGCAAGATCAACTCGCTAATCATTTCTATATGACGTCTTTCCTGATCTGTTTTTTCTTCATATAATCGTCTATCAGGAATAGCGCATAGTTTGTAAGTTCGAAACGGTGGACAGGAAGTATTTTTTTCAAAAAGAATTATTACACACTCTGTGAAAGAGCCCAGTGTTACGTCCAGCAAATTAAGAAAATCACGTTGCTCATTATTAAAGGAGATATCAATTTGGCATGCATTGGTATCAGACCTTCTATACTGAGAGTTCCGGTGAGGATCGAACCCACAAACAGCGGCCAGCAAGATAAGCTTAGTTAGCATTACTATACTACGTCTGCCATGATCTGCTTTTTTTCCATATCATCTCATTAATCCAAGCAGGAAATATTTGCGGATTTATTTGGATTGGGAAGATCTTTTTGCTTTTAGAAAAATACTAAATTCGTTTACCGGGAATAGTGCATAGTTTGAAATGGTGTGCAGGGAGCATGTTTTCAATACGAATCACCCTCCCGTAGAAAGAGTCCATTCTAACGACCAGCGAATAAAGAAATTCACACTTGTCTTTATTAAAGTAGATCTTGCAATTTGTATTCGACTGGTCAAACCATTTGCATTTGATTGATTTATCCCCTCTGTGGAAGTCAAGTATAATGTTATTCCACTTCAGAAAGACCAAATACACGACTGATACAGTTAACATCTTTCAAGTGTTAGTTTCTATTTCTTTAGATTCAGAAAAGGCTTTCAACACTATTTTGAATACGGGTATATCCTACTTTATGACCGTCCCCATCACACCCCTCTGCTTTTAAGAAAGACCTCAAGCCACCATAGCTTTGTACTGAGTTTATGAGCATCAGTAGTTTGACCACGATTCACTTTGTGCTTTCAATTAGCAAGGTGTGTCCTGGTGTATCAGAAAAGCCTCAGACTGCTCTTAAAGATTCCAAACTAGGTGTAAAAAAACTGGCAGAGATAGAGGAAGGTTCATTTTTGAGGTCTGGGAACGCTTGGAAGCTTTTCCCATATAAATTGATGTCATTTTCTTCTTCGCTTTACGCCATTTTGGATCACGAAGTTTTCGTATGAATACTCTACTTTCGATTAACGAGGAATACCTGTGATAAATTTGTTATATTTCCCTCTTTTTCGAACTCCTACTGAGTTCTGACTTCATTTTCCCCACCTCACAACGATGACAATTTCAGACTTACGATTAAGACTAAAAAGTCAAAAGTTGAAAATGATGGAGGGAAAGAGAGAGAGATAGAGAGAGAGAGAGAGAGAGAGAGAGAGAGAGAGAGAGAGAGAGAGACAGACAGACAGACAGACAGACAGACAGACAGATTCTATTTCTTTGTCATCAATCAAGCGAGGGTGAAAGAAAGAAAAGAAGAAGGAAAGAAAGAAAGAGGGAGAGAAAAACGGAAAGTTTACCGATGATATCTGAATTGCCTCTAAATATATCTAGAATTATCTGGATTTTCACGTCATTTATCTGGAAAAATATCTAGATATTAAATTATCAAGGAAAAATTTAAAGATCTTTTCCAGTTGAAAGAAAAATGTTCACACTAAAGTCGAAATATTTTAAAAAACTTATTAGAGTGGAGGTTGACCCGGAAGCAGCCAATTTTGGTATTTTTTAAATAAGTCTTTTTTTTTCCTTTTCTTTTCGGATCAAACAGGTGGAACGTAAGAAAATATCTTCAGCATTACCTAGCCTGTTTTGAATAAGCACTTGTCTGGTTTTTCCTGCTTAGCGAGTTACTCATGAATTTACCACCGGTACCAGTGGTCAGTATTGAATTCAAGGTCGGGCAAAAAACTTGGATTTCGATTTTTAAATCAGGCAGGCTGTCTCCATTTGGAAGGTTGATGCGACACAACCCACCTATTCGAAATTCGTCTTTCCTCTAACCTTGTGCCGCACTAGGTGGAGCTTAGTAAATATCCTACATATCAATACATGTCTGATCCTCATACGACCTCTAAATCCAACAAATTCTTTCAGCTACCCAACCTTGCCTAATTTAGTCTTTCACTAATTCATGTGCAAGGGTCAAATCTGTCCGAGCTATGTGGAATGTTTGACTCGTACCACTAGTTCTGCAAAGATAATTCAGGGTGGAAATGTGCTTAATTTGGATGGTTACAAGGATGGGTTATTTAGTGAAGAAGCGCTACTGAGGGTCAGGGATGAGACAAACAGTTAAATTAAACATTAAAAAATTCCAGGTTTTAATTATGTATAGATAAGAAAGGACTCATTTTCTCCCTGGAAAAAATACTTTGCGTCCTACCACTGGGAGGTCAAGTTGTAGGGGTAGTTTCTCAACCAACAAGAAGCCTAGTCACGAGATACATATAAAATCAAATATTTTTCCCCGATATAATGATAATAATAATAATAATAATAATTGTGTAATTCACGGACAGATGTTTCGTTGTATTACAACTCTTCAGTGTGGCTGTAGACTATCCTACATCCAGTACCACGAAGTAGGAACGAAACCTTAAAGTGCCGAGGTTATTTATGTGAGAATTAGCACTAAGGAGCACAAGGCTAATTTATTAGGAAATGTATTTTTAACAATTCAAGCATCCTAATTTTGAGTTTATCTTGAAGTTTCAAACCAACTCAAGATATTTTAAAAAGGAGAAAGAAAATAGGGGAAAATCTGACCTAATTCGAAAAAATCTGGCCCCTTAAAAAAGCATTTATTCATAAAATTTTTGGTTTAGTCAAATTTACCGATATCACACGTGCCGATAAAAAAAATAAACATTATAGTTATTTTTGCATTTGACTATTTCTGGCCATTTTTGTGAGTTTTTGTTCAGAAACGTATTCAAATATCTAGCAACTTCTGCGTTGTCTGTGACGTATCACAAATTTAGCTGCATCTAGAAATAAAGGAACAGAAGTTAAGATTGATTCAGTGAATAACTCTTTTTTTCTTTAACCCATCGTCTCTCTGACATTGTCCGTTGTCATGGAAATAGTCGATATGATTTTATTACAACCATAATTATCTTTTATTTTCTTTTTTAGTTCTGTTTATGTTTCACTTTGACCAATTCATCACAACTTTTAGATTATAACAAAAATAAGATAAGAACGGACATCCAAACAACCAAACTACTTTGCATATATGGCTTATATATATATATATATATATATATATATATATATATATATATATATATATATATATAGAGAGAGAGAGAGAGAGAGAGAGAGAGAGAGAGACACACACACAGAGACAGAGACAGAGAGAAGGAGAGACACAAAAGCACACACAAATATATGTATGAATATTGAAAAGTTAATTCACGTCGCCGGAGCTTGCTCTGTTGGCTAAATTATTTGACAATTTGCATGTGACGTACGTGGTTCGTGTTCGACCAAGGGTAACGGTTACAATGCTGATTTTAGAAACAAAGATTTCTGTCCAAGATGATCTTCCAACACTTAATCTGTCTTTACGTCGGTGTATTTGTGGAATATACAACACCAACATCATCTATCTATCTATAGTGTTTGCTAAGGGATTAAAACTGAGGAATATGTATGTTTCAGGTTTATATTTGTGTATGCGTGTGCGTATGTATGTGTGTGTGTGTGTGTGTGTGTGTGTGTGTGTGTGTTACCGTTGCATAGATATGATTATGGACCAATACATTCACACGCACACCCACACATTGGCATTCCCAAATGTGTGGATGTTGATACCTGATCACATACACAACATATATATGTTTTCTCTGAGCATGAATGAGATAGTATCAATTGCATGCAAAATGCGTATTACTCACACACACACACACACATATATATATATATTTATATACACAAATGTGTGTGTACGTATAATGAACCTCAACTTCTGTATGTATGTACAGTTATAAAACGGTGTGATAATCGATGAGAACGAGAGCGTACCCACTTTGCAGGCGGGTGAAGATAGGGGAGAGTCTTGAACGATATGTATCACTGGAATGTTCAGCTGGGGGTAGAGCAAGAGAAACAGGGGGTCAAAGACAGAAATGTCAAGGTTCTTCCTGACAAAGCTGTGGAGAAGAAGAAGAAGAAGAAGAAGAAGAAGAAGAAGAAGAAGAAGAAGAAGAAGAAGAAGAAGAAGAAGAAAAAGCAGGTGATAAAGAAAGAGAATAAACCATAAAATAATGATAATAGTATGAAAAAGAAGTATAATAATGATGATGATGATGATGATGATTATAATAATAATAATAATAATAATGATAATAATAATAATAAGAAGAAGAAGGAAAAGAACAAGAAGAAACCCTAGCAATAGTGAACAAGAGGGGTCAAGAAAATTGATTACGAAAACTTAATTCCCCAAGAAGGAGCTAGTGCGTGCAAAATAAGGTTTCGAATTCATTGCATAATGATAGGAGAAGAGAGATAGCGTAATAGATTGTCATAGCGATAAGTAAAGGACAAAGATGGAAGAGGGAGTTTCAAATTGAAGCAGATTGGGAAAGCTACATTGGAGTGTCATGGTGACCAATTCTATTATCTGCACATGAAATCACTTACTCGTAAGGGCCTCTATATATCGATATCCATCTACAAGAGGATGAGAGTAACTTTGAAAGCCGTGCTTCAATTAACAGCGAGGATCGAGTGTACCTTTGTTAATGTTTCGATGTTTAATTCCATCATCCTCTGAAGATTATGAATGGAAATGATACTTTTCTACTTATTTTCCGGAATATACACAAAAGCAAAATTTGGAAACAACAAACAAATGGGAAAATCTAAATTTTATGTTGGATACGCCAATAAATCAAGATTTTTCTCCTAGTTTGATAAAGTTCAATTATGGTAAATTTGAATGATGCGAATTTAAAGTTTGAAAAAAAATTAAAGTTCTATTTTGATGTTGAATACATATTTTTGAAATGCACAGTGCATCTCAGTAAACAACGGGGATGCACTGTGTATTTTAAAAATACGTAACACACACATGTATATATAAATATATAAGCTCTACTCAAACTTGATTTAATTTTCAATGTTGAATGCATCGAGCACTTTATGAAATAAACCCATCACACATCGGATATTACATTATATTATATTACATTATAATGTTTTTCTAATTTGAATGCTTTCGCTGAATTTTGATCAGAACTTTTCACTGTATAATGTTCGATCAGTGTGATTAACACCCACCTCTTGATCTTAAAAAAAAGCTTCTTTCAATTAGGTCTATCTACAATATCTAATTAAGGAGTTCAACTACAGCACTCGCTTTCTATAATGCTCATCTTATAAACAAACGTACACACACACACACACACACACTTACACTAACGAAAAGGATTGCCTACAAACAAATCAGTGAGCTAGATGATCAATGTGGAATTGACAGAAAAGCAATAAGGGTAACCAAGAACCATAAATGTGTCCATCATCCTCACGTCCATACCAGTGATTTCCGATTCCAAAAGGGATTCTATATTGAGTATTAATAGTATTACAAGTTGTGGTAGTAGTAGCTGGAGAGTGTGGGGAACAGAAGTTAAGATGGTTCACTCGAAAATCTGGTTATTAAAAAAAAAATCAATTAGTAAGTTTAAATAAAAGTAAGTGTTCAATATTTGTCAATAGTTAGTACTGGAGTTTTAGTGAATGTTTTTTTTTTATGAGTTAGCTCTAAATTCGTATACACAACATTTTTAACTCTAAAATTTGTTTGAAACAGACAAGCTCCGTAGTTTTTGACCATTATAGCCATTTTATCTATTATTTAAACGACTTCTGGCAGCAATGTAAAAAACACTAACGCTTGATACGTTATCAATTGAATACATCAGAATAGATGCTTTTTTAAAGTCATATATTCTTATCCGACTTTTTCTGTTGTTTAACGTAACAGGAAACGACCGACCGACCTAGCGACTGAAAAGTGTCTAAAAGAGATACGTGGACATTTCTAAAGAGAATAAGCGGCTATCGCAAGAATGAATGTTTGAATTCGTGTAATGGTTTTTTGTAAAATTAATTTCATAGCTAGGATTAGGTCTTCAATTAGAAGCATCCATTCGCCTAAATTATATCCAGATTGAATAAAGGGTCTAATTGAAAAAAGCAAAAATTAAAATGAAATAATCGAATAAATGGCCCTATCCATCTTAGTCGTAGAAAGGGTCCTTGCACTGGCCACAGCAACAGCCATGTCTACCTAGGATTCACATATCACAAGTTATTCGCAACATATGAAATAGATATAGAGGTGAAAAGCACCAGAAGTGGCGTAACTCGGTTCAACAGTTGGGGTGGGAGGAGTCGGATTCCTTCCCTCTCCCAAGGGAATTAGTGCCAATCTCAGTCGGATTCTGAATTGGGCTCGCCCAGTGCTATTTTCTACGCTGTTAACCGATCAGCCACCGACAATTCTTTTAAATCAGCGACCGACTGATTTATCATTTTAATACACATCTATTTTGATAAAAAATGTCGCCAAATTCTTTAGTCTCCTCTTACCACCACTAATGGATGTCTGGTTTGATTGGTTCTTCGTATTTGTGTATCTGAGATCTGACTCAGCATAAAAAAAATTGTATTTTCATTGAATATCTATATGTAATAAAAACCAGTGAAAATTAATTCCACTTGCAGTTATTATATATTCCTTGAGAAGAAACATTCTTTCAGAATCATGAATGGATCCATGGATATCGAGATCACGTGATACAGCAAGTATCAGTGCATTTTTAACCTGTCTTACGCTTATAAAGATTCACAAGAAACAGATGGTCTGCACATTTTTACCGCAAGAATAATTTCAGACTTTGAGTGTCGTGAGTGGCGGAAAATCAGAAGTTAGGCTAAAACAAATGGATCATTGAAAATAAGAAAGGAAGACAGAAAGAAAGGATCAAAGAGAGGAATAAGGAGAAAAAGAAAGAAAGGAGGAAGAATTCAAAGAAAAAGAAGGAAAAGATGAGAAGGGAAGGAAAAAGGTTGAAAATGTAAGAAATAAAAATAAAAAGGAAAAAACAAGAAAAAAGATTTAAAAAGAAGAAAATGAAAAAAAAAAGAAATAAAAATTTGAAGGAAAAGAAGGTAGAAAAAGTACTATGAAAAGAAAGAAAGGTAGAAAGGAAAGAAAATTAGATGTGAAAAAAATGATGTCAAGGGAAGGAAATAAGATGAAAATGAAAAGAAAGAAAGAGGAAAATACTCAGTAAAAGTAATGGAAAGAAAGAGATAATAAAAAGAAAGATTAAAAGGAAAAATGAAGAAAAATGAAAAAGAAAGAAAGAAAAAGCAAACAAAAGAAAGCAAAAATCAAAAAAAGAAAGAGACAAAGAAAAAATAAGAAAGGTTGAAAGTACGAAGGAAGGAATAATAAGAACAATAGTCCAAGGACGCATCCAAATTCCACTTACTATTACTACAATGCAATAAGTGTTTTACTTACATCACTCTTTTGTGACAGGCTGAGTAGATTTACATTCAATATGAGGTCAGGTAAAAAAATAAAGAATAAATAACTCCTTAAAGAAAGAATGTCCGATCATAATTTCCATGACATCATCAGAGATTTTTTTTCAATTCTCAGAAGGATGTAATAGATAATGGTTACAAAGTCGATGTCCAGTTCCGCTTTGTAATTGTGTAGCAAATTCAACCCTATTTCTAAAACATGACGTGACACGATTTAGTTCGATTCTCTAAGGCAGAGCATGATGTAGAAGCAGGGCGAAACATATCCTTTCTACCATGTGCTGAAAATCGATTTGGTCCAACCTATGTACAGATCCCCTTACAAAGTTGCATGTGGACGCATCTTTCGGGGAAAAAAAGAAAAAAACGAATACCAAGAAAGAAACGTGAACTTACAAGTTGAAGAAGAGTGCACCTTCTGTTTTGAGGTCTTGCCTTACAATTTTCCACGTCTGCGTCATGGCACGTTTCTCTTTGACTTTGAGGCCGGTTTTACTACACACATCGTCGTCGTCACGCGGTGACAAAATGCCAAGTTTACGAAATATGGCATCCATGATACTAAGCAGGGCTCCCATAACACGTAAAGGCGGAAGACGAGTGGGTAAATAAACAGTTAACTTTCAACAGTGGTCAGTTAGTTGGTGGTCAAGATAACCCTGAAAAACAAAAACAAAAAACAAATGAATTTTCGAATGAGCAAGCCAGTCTTAAAGGGACAGACATTACTTGACAAGTTTGATGAACGAGTTTAAAACAGACAAACAAACAAACAAACGTATTCGGGTAAAGGCAGCCAATCAGTGTATCTTTCAGAACAAGATTGTGCAATATGTGATATAACAAGTAGGATCTCTTACATACACCAAAACTTTTATCCACTCGAATTTCATACATCTCTTTGATACATGAAATGTCGTATTGAAAGATCTGCTGGTGTAGTTGCATGTTTTGCAGATTCAACGTGAATAAGTATAATTCATTAATATGAAATATAGGCTTAACCCATGGAGGCGTGCCACAAATTCAATTGAAAGATTCATACGAATAATGTTATAAACTTCCTAATCATTCTTTGAAAATTAGCCAGATTTTTGGCTATCGCTGGGAAGAAAACCCCAGCAAAATCTAGCCAGAAAGTGGCTGCTTTAGCAAACCCGGTGCGATTCTTTGCAGTGAAGGCCAATCTGCGTTCTGATTGGTTTATAATCGTAGGCGTTTTCATTCGACTAGTACTGAGACTTGTTGATCTGAACTTTGTTGAATTACGTGTTGATATCTTATCGTCACATTATTCTTATCGGGTGTAAGAAGCAAATGAGTTTTTGTGGGATCTAATAAGGAGTTTAATGATTGTAAGAATATTTCCATTCTGAGCAGAGCTCTGGAGATTCTCCATGGTCGAGATTCTTGTCATATATCATGATGGCTGACATTTTTCTGGTCAGTATGGGAAAACATAGCTCTATTCAAGAAGAGACTTCTCTATGGAATGGCTCTATCATACGTATTTTTGATGTCTATCCGTAAAGTTCAACTAATCTTCAAGAACGATTTCATAGCAGGACAAAATGTAGTGCAGTAATGTGCTGATGATAGTGAATACCACCACAGAATGAACTGTTCAGCATTGGTTCAATCAGTTGAGGTCTGGAAATATGGTTACGAGTAATATATAAATAGGACCAAACCTTTCCTTAACAATGAAGAGTTATCGACAACTGTGGACAATGACCAACAAACATTTTGAGAATGTTCTGAAGACTTTAGATTTTAACAGTGACCTAATCACGCCCCTTTAAGGCAATATGAAAACTACAAAATGGGTCCAGCATGAACAGGATGAAATGCCCCATGACAGTGTCCGAACAGCACCTCTAAGTTCATTGTGTCTAAATTTAGATTATTGAGATATGAAATATCTGTAATGAAAGTTATGATAGGGAAACCATGATTTGTGCTTCTACTGAATTTATTTTCATTAGTAAACCTGAAAAATTTCGTTGGGATAGCATGTTGTTGTTGAAGTTTTAATAGTGAGAAGTCGTTGCTTCAACTTCAAATGTTTTGATTATAAATTTGCTGTTTTTTTTTGTTCATACTATCTTTCATCTTACTATTCAAAGACCGATATCTTATTTATCACTATCTAAGATAAAGTGACGGTATGGCAGAAGGGATTACACAATGATCAAGGTTGTATTTTAGCACCAGCTGTGAGTCTGATATATGTAGGCAAGGCTTAAGTCCTCCTTATCACTGTCCATGGACTTTGTCACTACCACAACGTTCCTCTGCTTCGCCATTTTCTGCATAAACAAGCTTAATATTTCAGGCTGAGGTGATAATACTTTTTTGATCGAAAGAGGGAATTTCACGATCTTCGACCAAACATTTGTTTGAGTGATTTTCAATACACAATCTCTATGTTGTGCATTAAAAATCATAAAGGAGGGGTTTCTCATTGGTCAGAAATTGGATCAAACGTTACTGACAGGATATGACCATCAAATGTATAATGCAAATGTTTTGCTAATGGTTTTTCTATAGAAATGTATTGAATACCCGGAAGAAAAGTATTGTCAGTGCCCAGAAATGAATGCTAGCTTTACTGGCAAAACAGGGCCATTATATATGTGTAATATAATGCTTTGCTAATGAGTCCACTGAGTAGAAATACATTGAAGATCAGGAAAAAAGGATTGTCAGTCGTCAGAAATTACGATAATCGTTACAGGATCATTATATGTAAAGTATATGCTAATAATTTTAGTATGGAAATGCATTCAAAATCAGAAAGAAAGGGATTTTCGTTCTCAGGAATGAGGGCTGTTCACACATATAACAATTAGCAACGCGCAGATGCCCTCTATTACGCTAACTGATACAGCAAAATAGAATACCATTCATGCAACTGATTTGATAAAATAGGATTTCACTCATGTTCTAATTACGTAATACAAATGCTGAGTTTGAAGAGAAAAAATAAAATGAAAGGTAATAAAAACGAAAACAAAGAATAATAAAGATCCGTTTGTGGCCAACTGAATATTATTATCGAATCTCGTTGCAATGCAAATCTCTATTATACACGTATATAAAATGCAATGTCTATATATTTTGGGATTTTTGGCGGCATGAGTGAAGTAGCGATATGTATATAGTTGCTTCATTTTGTTACGTTGAGCGAGCTATTTTTCTTCCGTTACTTTTCACAACAGACTCGATTTCTGGCTCTGAGTCGCTTCAAAAAACAAAATATCCCTACTTACTACCTGGAGAATGCCTAAGCCTTTTACACTTGTCTACTAAACTTAGCCTTGACTAGCTTGCTGGCCACTGTTCCAAGATGAGACCTCTTAAACCTCCAGTACTTAAAGTCAGTAGTAAGTAAATGCCCTTACGCTGGCCACAGCAACAGTTTCCCCTGCCTGGGCTTCACATATCGCACGTTTCTCCTTGTCTCGCTGATCTCGAGGTTTTTGCAACTCGTGAAATAGACGTGTACAAGAAACAAAGTAGGTATGTTAATGATTCTCCTCAGAGTCTCGAAATTCGCATTGTTTAACCTTAAATACTATGGTGAAGCAAGGGTCGCCACTTCGGGTGCTTGTCTATTTCACGTGTCGCAAAAACATGGGAGAACAGCGAGACGAGGAGAAAATTGTGGTATGTGAAATAGATTGTCCGAGAAAATGTTGGTATCATCATCATCATCATCATCATCATCAGCAGCAGCCGTGGCTTATATGTGTTCGTCTATGGACATGGACCTTCCCTGAATTGGTCAGAACTCTCTATCTTAGGCATTACAGGGCCAATAGTTTCTGAACTTTTAAAATTTACAGCACTCATTTTATAATACGTCGAAACTCTATTAATTCCATTAATTGATGTGAAATACATTGTCTCAAAATCTTTAAAAATGTAGTTTTGTGTGTGTGTGTGTGTGTGTGTGTGTGTGTGTGTGCGTATTAGGGGTATTTTGGGACATCCTTATCCCTCAATTTATTATTCATTGTACAGAGGAGTCATTTTTTAATAGTCATTTTTATTATTGTTTCCTCTGTAAATGTGTCTTAGAATAGAATGTTGTTTTCTTTTACTAAACATTTACTTGCCATGAATTCCAGGGATTATTATTACTCTGGAAGAAGAAAAATAGTATGGTTACAAACTGCGTGCTTGCATATACAAATGTTTTCTTCCTCTTTATCACATACACACACACACACAACAACAATAACAACACACATACACGCAAGCATATTGTGACAGCATTTGTTTCACATCAAACAGGATTTAAACGGCGAAAACTGAATTTCCAGACAAAAATAAGGTTCCACATCAGGAGATTGGCGCTGCTCAGTCTCATAACAATCCGTCAGAGATGAAACTGATATACTTGTAAAATCTATTATACCTTTGTTTTATAACTATTAACGTCCTTATTCAAGGGGGAGGGGAGCTTGACCGAGACCCGGAAACTTGTCTGCAGATATCCCGTGAGCAGCGAGAATCTTAGCGATAAGGCCACATGCTTAGTATTACATCTAATCACCATCTGAAGGGTTTATGTAAAGGCGGGGAAGGTGTGGAAGAAAGAGACAAGTTCGGCTAGTAGTAAATGCTATTCGGCGGGAAAGCATTCTGACGTCATATCCTGTCGACCGGTATTCCAAATATTTGGGGTTCGTTTAAGAGGCAAGTGGTTTGGCAAAGTGAGAACTCCGTTGTTATCACGACAGTTGCCCCTCTTGTTTAATCCGAACGATGTGTAAAAAGATTTACAGTTACAAAACTGAGGTCTATTTATCCATACAAATGATAATTATCAATGTACTGATGTCTTCTGTCGCGCTAAGGGGCGCAGCTGACATAGCGAAATAGAGATCCATTCATGCAACTGTCATAGGAAAGTAGACGTTCATTCATGTTCTGATGATGAGATGATAAGAAAGGTTGAATTCAAAGAACAATAAAAAAAAGTAATTATAACAAAAAACAGCAATTGAAAATATCCGTTCGTGGCCAACAGAACGCTATTCTATAAGATCACTGAAATGAAAATCTCTTGTACATTAATGAAATGCAATGGATGTCCATATATATTTCGTACTGGCATATATCCGCCAAAAGCTACGCGAATATTTATGTAAGGACTGACACGAATAAGCATACAACTAATTTGATAGGTAAAATGATAATTTGATTATGTCAATTTCATTTCTTCCCAAAGTCTCAGCTTAACTCAAGTTGTTTTAAAGGGTGATCGGACATAAAGTCTCAAAACAAAATGTTTTGTAAAAAACCGTGCAGTAAGAAAAAAATAAACGTAGGAAGATATCTATTTCATTTAAAACAAACTCACACACAAAAACAAAAACATTTTAGTTTCAAATGATCAGCTTCCCTGTGATGTATACTTCATAGCATTTTGCTACAACCCCATAACTATTATTTTTAGCTATGTTAATCTGTTTCACATGAACGAATCCGTTACAACAGGGATCTAACAGGATATACAATCATGCATCCATACAAATAAACATACTAATTTGCATACATGGCTTTTATATAATTATGGCTGCGTTATATCAGGCCTCGACGGCGTAAATAGAATGAACAATCGGAGAGGATGGGTTGCAGCAGGAATTGAACCTGCGACCGATAGGTAGCCGCTTCAACTTGGTTTTTGAATGGATAGATGGCACTATTTTCTGTCGGCACGGGCAAGCTAGTTTGAAATAATTACCAAAATTGGCTTAGTCTTTCACAAAGCCGCATGTTTGGTTATACAGTAAGGATCGAACTGACAACAGTAGAAATAGTCTGTGAGACTACATTCTCGATCATGAACAAGGGACCCTTTTTATTAAACTCAGCTTAGTACGACACAAGGACACGAATTTGGTGCAGTGAGAGATGATGAAAGCATTGCTTTAAGGTGAGGTACTCACGTAATGGAGTTGCGATCGGAATCGGCTGTCCGAGTTCAAACTCCGATCAGGGCTGTTTATATCTTTTGGGAAAAGCATGGTTCACCTTCCTAACTATGGGTAAAATAGCAGATTGAACACACTAACTTTAGTGAGGCAACCAGTCTAGTCTTGTGGAAGACTTTGATCCCCCCCGACGCCCAATTTAAAATCCTTCCGGCAGCTCCTGCGGCCAAACTGATGTCAGACGTGTCGCCCTCTGCTTTCCTCTCGACTACATCTCGAGGGGAATTCTGGCGACTGGGATATCCCAGGATCTCCATACACTTTGCCCAGTCATGCGCCAAGGTAGCAGGGGCGTCCCATTGGCGGTGGGGGTAGAACGGAGGCGATTCATGGGTTAATATTGCACAAGGGGCGTCTATTAATGTTTAATCTCACTTGATTAATAATTTTCTATGAGACGAGCTTACTAATCATTAGCTTCACGGCTAAATGCTTTATATCCATGAGTAAATAATCTGTGACAGGCATTGTACTTGTATGTATCAAGAGGAAGAAATAATGTTGATCTGAACTTTTCGTCACTATCTTCGTGTATTTACTGGACTTTTTATCAAACTAATAAGGGATTGGTGCCTCAGTCAGGGTACTAAAACTCTCAAATAGTGATAATTGGAAATACCTGTCACTTTTGGGGAGGTCCTTGAAAAGGGGTTCCATTAGGTAAACCAGTAGAAAGACATAATCAATGATAAGTAAAAGATTGTCGTGGTACAAAAGAAATACACGCTTCTTTGTGACGGCATGCTCATGTTCAAACCCGATGATTAATAACTCAAGTATTGTATCCTAATTTTAATATTTTTTAAAGTCTCGACTCAACTCAAGCAGTTTTAATGTAAGATCAGACACGAAGTCTCAAGAGTTTCTATGACGTGATCTTTTTTGCTAGGCCATAATAGGAAGGTAAACCAACAATTTGCAGATGAGCTTATTATTTGGTTAGAAGATGGAGTGACATAAATGGTGATAGGTGAGACATCTAGTTAGAAGGGATGACAACAGGTGAAGCAAAAGGCTGACTGATTGGTGCTCATTTGATAGTAAACACAGTATGACAAGACCAAACACGAAATTGAGGGATAAGATACAAACGTTTCCTGGTAAGATATGGTAGAGTTCAATGCAATTGTGGTCGTCTCGGAAGGAAATGGGAAAGGCCTTTGTCCAGCAGTGGACTTATATTGGCTGTTGTTGCTTCTGCAGCAGCTGTTTTTTTAAAAGATAGTTTCATGATAAGACAAACTGCTTTTTTTGCAGTTGGATATTTCGCTTGAAAGGGGGAGGGTCGCATACTACTCTTGATGGAACCTAACGCTATTGACAATTAAAAACGTGGCCTGATCAAATTTTCCTAACGTTTCTTTTAAAGCTGCGGACACAACGTGAGCAGTGCACAAATACACATTTTTGGGAGTTTGATGACTGAATAAACAGACTGCATGTGCTGCGTTCGGAGCCGCGTACAGGTAAGAAAAGCTTGAGATCTCTTCCTCTAAAATGATGCATTAAATTCCCTGGACCTTATGGCTGCAGATAATCTTGGAGCCATTATGCATGGTCTTGTTGAAAATGTCCTCTTGGACAGCCGTATTGTGGACTATATTTGACGTGGATGATCGGCAAAGTTTTGAAGGTATTGAAAGGACAAAAATAAATGTTCAGAAACTCCCTTCACTCGTTTAAAACCAGGCTGGATTTCGTGGAGGCTTCTGGTGCTAAATCAATTATAGATTATTGATAGTGCTTGATTAATTCCCTTGATTGATTTTGTCAAGGCTTCTGGAGAGAAATAGGCGAAGACATTGAGAATACGTTGATTCAGCATTGCTTGCAAAATTGTCGGTTTTATTATGAGACACACTGTATTGTTTCTAATAAACTCAGCATTTGAAGATTGGCTACAGAGAGGAATGGATGGAACTATCATAATTGCTGTTGAGAAGTTGTCTCTCTTTTTGTAGAAATCTCTTGAAGTTAATGAGTATTTTTTCTCTCGAATTTCCATATTATTCTCTGGCGTGGGGCAACAAAAATTAACCTCTCACTCAAATTCATACACACTGGATTAAATACGTACAGATGCAAATGTATTAGGGACACGCACACAAGTTCATATTCTCTGACAAACAAGTAATTATGGATACATTGAAAACGTTTGCTGATTCTATTTCATTGCAAGCAAAAGGAGAAAAAGAATAAAAACCAATGGGGATAAAAATTAAAATAAAACAACTGCTGCGTTTTAGTAATTGGAACATAGGTACACGCCATCTTGGCTTTCAGAGAGAGATACTTTAGTTAAACTGTGTAATGCTAAGATTCTGTGAAGATGGCTTCAGGCCATTGTTCATGCTGGTTTCATTTTGATTAAATTTCAGATGCCACCCAGCTAGGCAGTTTTAGCGTCAAGGCTCTGGCATAATTAAAATGATTCATGAGTCGCCATAGAGGTGGTATCAGATGCTCTTCAAAATTAAGTTAAAAAAACAACAGCGGGAATTATCAAGAGAAATGTGGTCATAAGAAAAGACGGGAAAGAAAAAGAGGCGTAGTAAGATGAAACAAAGAAGCAACGAGATATAAGACGGACGAAGAAACAGGCTTGGTTAGTCACTCAATGGAAACTGTCGTTCAATGTCTCTTGATAGCATTTCGTGTTGGGGATGATCAATTAAAAATATTGTGAAAGGAGACGGTGAATGAAAACCCCAACTAAAATCTAGATATAGTGAGGGGTGGACGTTCTAATTTACAACACTCTTGTACGCGCGATACATACATACATACATAGCCAGGCAGCCAGCCAGACCAGTTTAAAAACTGATAGAAACCTGTGTTAACAGTTTTGATTGACATTTTTCTAATTGGGAATTAACAAGGCATCAGGTGAAGGGAGAATATGGAGAAAACGACAAAATTTGATTCAAGTAAAAAGTAAGTGAATAAGAGGCGAAGATGAATGAAAATGGTGGACGACGGAAGAAAAGAAAGAAGAAAAAAGTGGATACGAAGGAAACGCAAATAACAAATTCAAGACAAAGAAGAAGAAGAAGAAGAAGAAGGAGAAGAAGAAGAAGAAGAAGAAGAAGAAGAAGAAGAAGAAGAAGAAGAAGAAGAAATAAACTTGAACGATGAATGAGAATGAAAGAAGAATGAGAGATAAAAATCGAAAGAAGGTCAATTATTTCATTAGGAGAAGAATTCAAGTAGTGACCTTACTGCTCAAGCCACCCCAGCTTGTACTCATCAGATCACATGGTGACTTAATCGAAATGTCTACAATAGGTGAATTAGACACCTGTAGTAGAGTCACTCATTTCAACCAGTGCTATTCAGCCCATATCTAGGGAGAGAGTTGGATTGATGCCTTTTCCAAGGGCATTAGTGAGAAGCGAACACAGTCGGAGTTTGAGCTCGGTCCAATGTGTCTATCTCAGATCTCCGTATGATAATTCAGCGGTAACTATTACATAGAAGCCAGGAATGAAAAAAAAACCCCAAAAACCAAACAAACTAATTTTCATCAACTATTCATTTATCTGAGAAAAAAAGAGAGGAAACACATCTAAGTACAATTGAGGAGACCTCAATTAGTGCGTGCATGTGTGTATGCACTGTGATTACTCGACAACTGACCAGTGTATAAAAATATATATATATATAAAATATCCAAATTGGCAACACTAGAAGTAACCGAAATAATTCGAAGCCGTAGTTACGTACAACAAAAGGAAAATTATTTTGTTGATCCGAACACCATAACGCCCGGGCCATTATTCCAAACATGCACTTTTGGAAGACTGTCAAAGTTATCTTAACACATCGAACAGAATTCGGAAGCTCAACGATGAAGACGATCACTGAACAATAATTATCATGAACTATATCGATTTCTGAAGATGAGTATTTGAAAAAAATGTAAACAATAAATACCTTGAAAGAAATTATGAATTCAATATTTGATAACCAATCAGCAGTCAATGAAGTAGAAATTCCGATGTAAAAAAAAATAGAACCAAATGTTGATATTTTTCTCTGTGCACTGAAGTTACACGAAAAATTGCAGACCTCCAAATTCATCAAGAAATATCAAGAACTACCATTCTATTTCTGGAAGATATCCAGTGGGTACATTTGGAAAGTGCAGAAAATTCAATGAACAAGTTGCATTTTTTTTCAGTGAGAATTTCTCTGTGACGTTCTCTGACTTGAAGGGACGGTGAGAATATATGATAAACATCCTACGTTTACAATTTTCAATGGTTCCGATTCCAAACTATAAATAATGAAAATGAGAAATACATAATATGTGAACTAGAAGGATTGAAAGTCTATGTTAACTCTACGTTGGAATTATAGTGACGTCATTCTTTTCTTCACACGCTGAAGGGCCTTACAGTCTCGCGCAGTTTTTCGTGAGTTGTGTCCTTTTTAACCTATTCGGTGGATGAGCCTCGGTGCTTTGGGGCTAATTACACCAGGAGTCTCGACCACAACCGGTGCAAACTCGTACCTATCGGTCGGTGAACGATATTTGACCATTTCCGCTCCTCGGTCTGTCGGGCGATAATACGTAGCTCATCTATACTTATTTTTAAACTCAGAATTAAAAAATTGTTTATAGATTCAATGTGATGATTTAAGATATCTTCAAGATTCGATGTGATAATTACGATTCTTGTTGAGTTATACCTTTCAGCCTCTAAAATATTTTAACTTATTCTGCCTCCACTGCATATGCACATTGAGAGTGTGAGAGAAAGAATCGTCTAATTAGGTGCCCTCGTGTGGATAGAAATGTGGGTAGATTTATGGATGAAGTCAGTTTAAAGTTAACATTAGTAGCAGTAAATGGGACGTTTATAACACACACACACACACACACAAACACACACATATATATATATATATATATATTAGATTTTTCAATGACACAAAGAATCTGTTGTCCACGAAGTTATCGGAAGAATTACGTGTTCAGTGAAGAACACATTCAGGCACGCATCCCCAAAGGATTGGTAGGATTTTTTTCACAAATGTCCTTTCATAGTTCAGGTTTGATAATGATGACTTATTCAAATTGTTTATGTGATTTTTATCTATCGAAGCAACATTAATAAGTATGGTTGGAACTACTAATGTAACTAATGGAATGAACATAAGGCATCAAGTCCCACTATTTATTTTGGTCGGGTGGGCTATAACGAAAAAGCTCCAAGTACTATGCCTTATGTTGCTGATTTTTCTTCATTTCAAACAACAGATGGTATCAGCCGCTTCTTCGGGCTAAGCTACCATGATCTGATTTATTGACTGATATTGAATCCAACTAAAAAATATACAAAACTGACCGTTCGTAAGAAAGGTTAAACTATTTTGACTTATCAAAATCAAATTGCAGTTAAAATTTGACTCCCAACCAACACCACGAATCGAGTTTCTAATTGACAGTGAGAAAATTCGACTTGACCTTTCTTTTTTCTTTTTGGGTTCCCTTTATAATTATGGACGTTACTTTTTGGTTGAGACTAACGAAAAAGAATCCCCAAGATATCGAATTTTTGCTGATGTGCCAAGGTTATGGTGTCTCTGTGTCGATGATTGTGGTGTTTCCAATTTAGTGCTATTTGCGCTAAATTTAGCATGTTTGTTGTATGTTTGCGCAAAAATGCAAAATTTACCGCAATTTTCGTTTATTTCTGCTATTTTCTGGCCATTATAGCAGTGTCCAGCTATCAAAAATGGCCATAAGTAGATCAGCAGTATTTCTAGCGTGTTTTGGCGTTTTTTTTTAATGCTTTTTCGAGGTCGATTTAGCGGGAAAAGATTTTTGAGTTGGCAACACTGGATCTTTGTCATCGCAATTTCCAGTCAACTGTGGTTTTGCAACAACGTTAATCAGAGTCTTAATAGCATTCGTGATATTTAGAAATCGTAACGATAGGGATTGACTTACAGTGTCAACCTGGGTGTTACTTCCGGGGGTGAAGGTTACTTGGTTTGTATGCTTTATTCAAGCGTTTAGTAGCACAGTTGATTCTAAGACATCGGTGCCTGGGTCAACTCTTTGTAGGGCGACAAATCTCGTGTCATACCAGATGCTGCTCTGGGCCACGATCAAGTCACTTTAATAAGAGAGAAGTTGCCAACACCCAGATTGGTTCAGGTATCAAGGGTGAACAAGGATCATCAAAATGTCGATGGTAATTCCCTTCAGTTTAACATTTTTTTATCTAGTTTTGAAGCCAAAATCTACTGTTCAAGATTTTGTTAAAATCAAAAGACTTGGGATTTGGATTAATGTCCCTATCCGATGGCTACAAAGAAATACTGGTAAAAGATTAATAACAATCATCAACGGATAATGAAATAGTAGAATAATGTCATCTCGTCAGTTGAAGCTTATTTTTGCCCTCTGAAAATTTTCTTTATGGCTTTGTTTCTCATAAAAAAAGTTGATATCAAACCTTCCCAAACGTCATATAAATTAAGATTTTCTTGACCCCAGTTTTAACTTCTTGTGTAAATGATGTAGTTGTCATCTAAAAATTACTGACCTCACTAACTAATTGGAAAACTTATCAAAAACAGATGCTGCGTTTTCGTACAGACTGGCGTAACAGTCGCAAGGGAAATGAAAACAATCATAACTTTTTCTATTTTGTTTCTTTGTTTCTACTCCTTTTGGATATCTAAAGGAAGCTTTTGGGATTGATTCATAATGAAAAAGTACACAACCGCGCAACGAACTAAAATTATGAAATTTTTCTTTGAATAACTTAAACGTTAAGTAAGGGAGCATATTCTCGTTATTTGAACGTGCAGACACCACCATCTGAGTCAATAATACCTTCTCTGTTTGTGCGTTTCTGAGAATAAGGCTCCGTTAGTTATCAACTGCGAAAAGGGAGACCATGCTCAATCAAAAAAAGTGCTCAAAACTCTGTACAAGTGCTGAGAATCAGGTATCCTTCATAACGTTATTGAAAGAGAAAGAGTTTATGAAGTTGAAAATACCGGGCATTCAAAAGAAAAATATCTGTAGAGAAGTTAATTAAATTCTTCTTTAAATCTTTAATTTGTCAAAGATAATTTCGAAAAATAATTAAAACTAAAACAGATGTATGTTATGAACCCCTTCGCGACATTAGCGCCACTCTCTAATTTGTCGTATTCTGGAAACCTCTTACTATTGTTTATGAACTCATTCGTACCAGATATTTGTCTTTATAACAACGCTTCTATCGCTGTGTCGACGGGTATGAGGATGAGAAGAGAATAGATTCGGGGATCAATTGAAGGATTCTGTTCAATATTCCTGGAAGGTTATCGAATGCAACAGACATCTCAGGAGACTGAGTAAATCAATGTATACTAGTATCAACATCACGTCTCATAAATCCAGAAAAAAAGTCTTTTATTATGGATTTTTTGACTGGTTTTTCTTCTCATCTTATTTTACTATTAGAAAAAATCTTGTTAAGCAAGCAGCATGGATCAAAAAACGGATCAGAAGATGGATCAGCAGCAAGCCGAGTTGAGCGTGATGGATCTGGGAAAATGAAGAAAGGTGATCAATGAATAAGTTACATCTCCCTCCTTCTGTTGGATAGTGATCACTAAAAAAGTTTGAATTTTCAAAAGAACAAGTGTGACACAAACTAAGGGGTTGCTTTGGCATGAAAGTAAATTGTGAATTGGACCCTCCCCTATGAATTATTTAGGGCACAGATTTTCATGAAAGTCCCAACAAGCGTTTTCTCGGTCTTAATGAAGAGAAAATGTTGCGAATTCCAGCCTTCTAGCTCCACAGGTGTGGCCTGTATGCATGATAGATGCATACATAGTCAGCCAGCCAGGCCATCTTGAAAACTTGAGAAACCCATGTTTACAGTTTTAAAAGACAGTTTGTAATAAAATGAAAAAAAAATGATAAAAAATTCCAATAACAATACTTTATTTATGCAAATCAGACAGATATAACGTTTACAACTAAGTCTAAACAAACAATATGGTGTTGAGTAAATCCGTTGAGGAGGAGTATGGCAAAACAGATTAAATTTGAATTACGTCTACTGATAAGCGATTTATCAATGCCTGTGTTACACAGGCTTTCAAGGACACGGGATACGAGTTCTAATCTCGTCAATGGCTTCTTCTTGATTTCCAATTCATAAGGGTCGTAGAATGTAAAAACGACCTGAGCTTTGCTATAGAAAAAGCAACACGAATAAGACAAAAAGAGAAACTAGTCAGAAATTGATGATGATAGCAATGCTTTGGGCGGGGAACAGATATCAACTGTTTCCCATGGATGACTTGGTATTCAATTGATAATCATAATCATCATCATAATCAAGATGATCATCATTATCATCATCGGCAGCATATTGGACATAGACCTTCCCCAAGAGTCAATACTTTCTGAAATTGTCTAGTTCGTCACGCCATCTTATATTTCGTCCAGCCACAGTTTCGTATATAATCTCTGGGGATCCATGTTGTAAGTCGTGATGTCCAGCGATTGTCTGACGTTCTTATAACATGACTAGCCCATTGCTACTTGAGTTTTCAAATGGATTCTATGATATCTCTGACTCCCATTTTTTTCTCTAATATGGTAAGCTGTCTTGTGATCTCTCCATGTGACGTTGAGCCTGGTTCTCACCTGTGCATATTGCATAACTCTCAGTTATGGTTAGGTTCCACATTTCAGTTCCATATGTAACTATAGGGTGGATACATTAGTTGTAGACTCTTCATTTAAGACTAATGGGGTCTTCTTATTTTTGAAGGCTGAGCTTACTCTGCCGAAAGATACCGTCACAAAAACGTTCGGTTAGTTGATCAGTTACACCTATCTTCCACCATGTGTCACTTAAAACGACTTGACTTGACCCTCCAAAGCTCTACCTCTGACTTCACTCAACTGTCGACCTTTTATAGACCAAGGCCTTCGGCAGAACAGAAGCGGCATAACAGTAGCAAGAACAGCAGTCTTCTTTCATTATCCAAAAAAAGTATGTCAGTGAATTTTTCATGTAGAGTGAATGTGTTGCTTTGTGAAACAATCAAGGTGGTCTGTTTGGGTTAAAACAGAAAGAAATTATGACATGTGAGTGGCTATGGGAAACTGACTACAAATAATTACATGAACTATAAGTGGGCTTGGAATATTATGTTATTCGCTTGAATTTATCACTAGTAAATATCGACATTCATAAGTTTGTACGTTACAACCAAGACGCCCTGGATACACCGATTCTCGTATGATTACAAGTTAAGCAACGTAAAGTCTGGTCAGCGCATAGATAATTGACTAACTGGGTATACAAGATGCTACAAGTTGCTGAGGGTCGTGTACAGCAGGGGTACCCAACCTTTTTTGTCCTGTTTACCCCTGGAAACTTCTAGGAAGTTAATTACACCCATCCTGTTTTGTTCTGTAACATATTAAGGCAACCGACAGAGGGTGAATTTCAACAGTATTATTTCAATTTTTGCATCAGGATAGCTTGTTCTAGATTTCGTTTTTCTTTGAGTTATTCTCTTCCAAACGAGACTATTACATTGGCAACACGATAATTGAGAAGTCAAAAAGTCAAAAACGGCTACAAGGAAAAAAAACAAAAAACGTTTCAAGTTTTTTATAGAACTGAGATTTTAAGAATTTAATTAAAAAGGTATAAGTTCAGAATTAGCAAATCTATCGCTTTGATCTGCGAAATTTACCCGCTTGGAGTAAATATACCCCACATTGGGAATCCCTGATGTACAGAACCTCTGATGATCTCCAAGGAAGAAATCAATTATCAAACAACGCGAATCTTTTAGGATAGACTCATTTTCATTAATCAATAGATGAATGTTCCGGTACAAACGCATATTTGAAGATCAAAGCCGGGAAAGTTTGTTGACACACGTTTGGCTGGATGGCCCCTGTCCTGTAACACCAGACAAAGGAACATCCCCTCCAGGACGCCAGTCTGGGCAAAGTCTATGGAGACCCACGGACGCCCAGTAGTCAGAATCATCGTCTTGGCCTCGCAAGTGTAGTCCATAAGAAAGCAGGAAGGGATACGCCGAGATTCAGATCAGCTGCTCGGTTGATGATACATTGAGCGTCAAACCACCTCAAAGGGACTCCAGCCCCTTGTTTGAAATCAGAGTTATTCTTCTCCTAGACTGGTTGCCTTCCCACGGCTAGAGAGCCGAATCTACTTAACAATTTTACCCTTAGATTGAGGGCAGGATGAGGCAGATCCATGCCTTTCCCAAGGGAATTAGTGCAAACATGAACAGCCTCAGCTATGCAAACAAGAGCCCATCGGAGTGACCTATTTATGATGCCAAGTCCATCAAGACTTCATTTGTGGTTGTTGCGTTAACCTCACCGGAAAGTGGTGTGAAGCAGCGTAAAGATTATGGGCGCGAAAAAAAAACGATTTTGAATTTTAGCCGAGGTGGCTTATGTTCATTTCACACTAGCACTCTTGGGAAAGGTATTAATCCTAATCCCTGCGCTCTGTTTGATCGGTCGAAACTGGTTGAGTCAAATTAACATTACTACCCTTGGGTAATATATGAATCCACATTCCTATGTTCAGTCTCATCTGCTGAGACTGATTGTTTTCACGTGACATTACTATCCTTGGTAAAAATAAGTGAGCTGCACCCCTTTTATGTGTCAAAAATTTCAACAAAACAATGTTTACAAAAACACAGGAATGGTAGATAAAAAAAAATATATAGTGTTTACATTGTGTAATGATTAGCGAAATATTCTCGCTAGCCATTGATAGTGAGTTAGGTTTTCTCTGGGTGCTCTACGATTGTGATCCCATAACAAAATTAGCCATCCCCCCAAAATATATGTGAAAATAATTAGGTAATTTTGATTTGGGGCACCAAATTATTTATGATTTTGAATAATTTTTCGAACGGTTTCAAACTATTTTGTACCTCGGCGGAATAGATTTGCTGATTTGATTCGGAAAAAGACGAACCTTGGGCTAACTTGACAACTACTAATTCCATACGATCCCCAACTACTAATTTCATACGATGTAAATAATAAAGGGATTACAAGATTATCAATATGATAGGAATGACAATTGTAATAATAGATTGTTTTAGCTTGAAATAATGAACATGGATTTTAAATCTAAAATCTAACAAAATTTAATCGCGAAATTTCGTAGTATCCATTCAAATCTAAATGCCAACAACTGAATGACATTGTTTCGACATCTCACCCATCTTAAAGACACTGAAAAGAAAAGGAAATAAAGGAAACTAAAAACGTCTTACATGCTGTGTGGATAGAATCTAATGCTCGCCTTGAGAAACAAATCGTTTTGTCGATGCTCTCTGTTCTTCGTTCTATCGGAAAACAAACACTTTTGAAAAAGTCTGCCCTCCCCATCTCTCTCTCTCTCCCCAAATGTTTATCTCCAATGTTCAGCTTCATGCTTGACAGTAGGAAAGCCTTCCTGACATCCTCCTGCTACAGTTAAAGGTCATAGGCATTTGCCGGAATCATAACTGGTTCACTGCTCTCGTCCACAGCGAAGCTGTGTGAAAATTTGATGGACGTTATCTGGAAATTCGATGGATGCTATTTGAGATAGGTATATGCTATCTATGATAGGTGGACATTAACTGAAATTGGTGGACGCTATCTGAAAGTAGTGGACGCTATCTGAATTGATAAACGCTATCTGGAATTATTGGACGCGATATCTAATTGGTGGACGTTATTTGAAAATTGGTGGACGGTATCTGACAGTATTGGACGCGATCTATAATTGGTGGATGCTATTGAGAAATTGGTTGACGCTATCTGAAACTTGTGGAAACTATCTAAAACTAGATGACAATATCTAAAATCGAGGGCTGCCTCTTGAAATTTTTCAAATATTTGTAGTTTATCTCATACTCGGACAAAGCAAGCTAAATATATATATATATATATATATATATATATATATATATATATATATATATATATATATATATATATATATATATATATATATACATATATATATATATGAAGTCTGGTTACCTGGTAAACATACCCAAAACAAGTATTTCGCCATCACATCAAGATGAATAGGGATAGAGGTACACCCTAGTGTCTTCAACAATGGCTTAAGTAATATAGCAATTCATGAAGACCCAATCAGTGCTTGTAGCAATTGTGTGTTTTTACGTGGCCTAGGTGCTAGCCCCCAGCCAATTGGGACTGCCTTACAGAGCTACAATCTTCCAACTGCCCTATCATTTCACCGTAGATGTGGAGGAATGGATTCATCCCCCCCAGGGGCATTGTTGCCAAGTAAACGCAAACTGTCCCAGTCAAAGTTTGAACTCGGTACACCAATTTCATTCTCCGTGCCGATAACTGTTAGGCCACCCGGACCTTCAATATTTGCATGGTCCATCATAAAATCCACCAAGTCACATTTAGCCCTTGCGGGATGACAAACGAATACTGATAGCTGCAAGGCATCTTTTCATATCATATCAGTTATTGACAAATGATACCATAGATCTATAATCGAGCTTTCCAAACAGTGTTGCTGACAATTTCTAGGTGTTTCCCAAAATTAAAAGTCAAGTCTGATTAAGTTTACACAAATATCAGTTTTTGTTCTACTGGAAGCGGAATTTGAGCTATATATCTGGCTTGGCTAAGAAAACTTAAGTAATGTGTTGCGAAAAACTATAATTAAAAAGGATGTCGCCGGAGCAAGGTACAAATATACAATGTATTGATCAGATATTAACAAAATGATGAAGAAAAAACGTTGTTCAATTAATGATGCTGTTCTTGACCTGAAGATCCCGGTCTCCGTATTTAAGAAAAAGCTATTGTTTCCATATTTCCCTTATTGCAATGATATCAGTTGGATGCGTTGTTGTATAGAACTAACGTATTCAAGATGTGGTCGTTTATATTTCAAGTGCTTGGTAAGCCCTCTGGTCGGTCATCTTTGACCACACAAGTAGTTCTATACTACGGCGTATTCATCTGATATGATATTTTACAAAGATTATAATGATATGAAGTTTTAAGAAATAAAGTTATATATATATATATATATATATATATATATATATACTAAAAAAACTTCAAGACAACAACGTTTTCAATCATTATCATGACTTAATTCACAAATTCTTAATCTTATATTCTATCACTAACAGAAGATGTCAATTTTGAATTAGACCAAAATTTATATTAGTTTTAAGTTATTTTATACATTACATAAATAAGTAAAGGTTAATTCTATATTAATATTAGATAAAATTCTATAACGAATAAACATTATTATACAATAAATCTAATGAAGTAATTTAAAATCTTTTAAAACAAATGTTATGACTAGTATCTAAAATTTGTGCTATACTATTATTTATAATATCATAAACATGAAATATTTAAATGCATAGGTAGATCAATAAAACGAGTGATTACCATTCTATAATATTATTGTTTTAAACCTCTAAAAATTTTTCCAACAAAATTATTAAAGAATGAGACAGTATTACACACACACACACACACATACATGTATATATATATATATATATATATATATATATATATATATATATATATATATATATGTATATAAATAAATATATATATATATATATATATATATATATATATATATATATATATATATTACTGTGTCATCCACAGTGTGGCTATAGACTTTCCATTATCCCATCCAGTACCGCGAGGCAGAAATGAAACCTTCACTTCAGACCCATATCCTACCTCTGGACTACGGAACTGGACAGTCAGTAAGACCGAATTTATGCGATATATTTGTTTACACAGAAATCCCTCATCCACCAGATTGCTCTATTCCAATGGAAGATATATATAAAGATGGATATTTGGAATCCAACCCATAATCCTCTTTTTGTTGATCTCCGTTGGTATTTCATTTTGTTTCAATATAAGCTTTGCCTATACTAAAGACACGAACATATGAATGAAAACTGACATGTAATGTATAAAGGTTGTTTGTTTCTACAACATCATTTTATATCGGTTGATTTGAAAGCATTTGTCACTTAATCGTAGGACACACACACACACACACACACACACACACACACACATATATATATATATATGGTAGATATATTTTAAAAGTCTACTGGGATGTATGAGTCATGAAGAATTGAGTGAATGATATTTTCGGGTTTTTATAGCTGCAAACACGGATGTAATTCATGAGGTCATCATAGCATGAAACTGAAACATAAATTAGTTGGAATTACCTGACTGAACACAAAAGAAGTGTAGTAATCTGCCATTTTGGTGTTTGTCATCTGCCCCAAGATAAATGTCACAGGGGACAAGTAGTGTCGGATCATGATTTTTGGTTTTCGAAAATATGAATTTCTTAAAAAAAACTCATTAAAAAAATAGGTTTCGTGAACAATAAATTAAGAATAAACACTCCAGGGCTTTTCATACCGTTTGAAAAAATTCAACCCATATATGTTTACAGATTATGGTATGATTAGAAATATGGGGTAAATCAAAATACATCAGCATGATAATGTAAATTTGTAAACATAGACCTTCAGGGCTGAAAGGGTCAATCGGTTAGTCTTGAAAGGGTTAATCTGAACAAACTATCACCATACGTGTAAACTTGTTAGTCTGTGTATGTTGGTGTGAATATCTATATGTATAGAACTACGAGATCTCTGTGTACTTATACCGTGAACTCTAACCAGCTACGACATTCATTGGGGAAAACATTCGGGTTATTGAGATAAACCTTTTTGCTAGTAATATTCTCTTAAATACCCACCCCCTGCTCGCCAATCCCCCTTTGAGTATTTCGTTTTGTTCGCCCCTCTAATAAGTTGAGGGGAAGCATTTGTTCCTGATGCTCCTTTGCATATCACACAAATTAAGGATGACAACAGAATCACCTTTTGCAAGAACGGATTAAAAAAGGGGGCTAAGGAAAGGATTAGTAAAATTTCCACTTCCTCCCTCTCTCTTCGACTGCCTGAACGGCTTAGAGTAAAGACAAAGATAAAAGGGAATGTTTATAAACTTTTTGAGCAAGTCCAACGAGTCCTCACGGCTCGGCTGGTTCCACCTTTCGAAAAGCCGTCAGTTTGAATATTTAAATCTACACGTTCAGAAAATGGGTTTGGCTTTACGAAATTCGCACTAATCAATCTGATTTAACTGAAGTGAGAATTTGCTTTCCGAATTTTCGATAATGTAGTCAATTGTTCCGATTGTTAGGCCGACTCTTCCGTTCCGGATCTCAAATCCGTTTACCTCTGTCATCTTCCATTACATGTCGTTACGTGAACTGAATATTGAATATACGCACGCAGGGAGGCAGGCAGACCGGCCGGCGATTTCAATTATGCTGAAATATTCGAGGAGGAGTGCTCACCTCGAAATGCTAAACTCAGTACATGGAACTTCCCGCGACTGCTACGCAAGTGCACTGTCACATAGAATTTGGTCACCGAATATCGATCAAGACAGAGAGAGAGAGAGAGAGAGAGAGAGAGAGAGAGAGGGGGGGGAGGGGAAAGAGAGAGAGAGAGAGAGAGAGAGAGATTGTCTCGTTTCCTCTTTCCGCTTGTTTATTTTCGTTTTTGTTTGCTGTTCTCAGTGTAAGGATATCGTTCTTCAAATTTTAGAACAAGTTATGCCACTTCAGAATCAACTCTAACATTTTTGAACCGACTAACCACAACTAAGAGACGTAGACATATTTGTGTCTTCTATTATTATGTTGTTACACATCAAATGTCGTTTTTTTAACAGTGAGATGACGGACATTATAAACAATTGAAAAGGGTGAATATTTCATCAAAACATGACACGTTAGAAGCAATGACCTTTTCCTAGGGGGCGGGGGACAAAAGTGAGTAGTAATACCATTATTTTACGGGGGTACATTAAGTTGAGATTACACAGAACCATTGTATTGCACCATTATCGCTTATTGACAAAAACTCTCAAACTGCCTTGCTCTCGTGAGAGGACCCGATTCAGAATGAGGGTGAAGCAAAAGTCCCGCTCACCTACCCAAGCAGATACCCGTGACTGTCTCTATAAAACTCTCCAGATTTAGTGATCACAGATCCAGTAGAAGCACGTATCATAGCTTCTATTTTTCTGATTACTGAACCTTTTATTACAGATATGATATTCAATACGCTTGAAAAGATGATAATTCATTGGGAAAACGTCAGGCGACTATGGAGGATGCAGCAAGAATTTGTACACCGATTCACTAAGTTTAGACGCAGCTCGCCCCTAGAGATGATTAGGTTTGGCACTGTCATGGAGCATACCGTTCAGTTCAAGTGGGAGACATTTCACCAGCTTTTTAACCTTCCTTACTGCCCTGAGATGTGATATATTGCTGTTGAAAATGTAGTCGATGTTCGTGGGTCGTTGGCCACTGCAGTCGATAATTCTCCATCATTACGAACAGGTTTTGGCCTTCTCCGAGGATTATTATTGGTATCCATATTTCCAGACCTAAATCTATTGAAAACACGGTAAACATTCAAACTGCTGTATAATCCACTATTAATGAGTTGTTGATCTCATCAACAGCTTGAACTGCTTTATATTTTAATTTGGAATCGTACTTGAAAATTCTTGAGTGGACACCATTGCTCTTAAGGAACCCCAAAGCTGTGATGATAATGAAAAAAAGGTGTACATCCTCCTGATAGTTACCTATGGAGCTGGAATGTGGAACTTAAGATTGACCGTCAAGCTGAGAACCACGCAACGTGCACCATGCTCAACATCTCATAGAGGGATCATGAGACAGCGCATACATCAGAGAAAAGGCAGGAATCAGAGATATTATAGGAACCATGAGAAAACTCGAATGGTAATGAACTATCTATGTTGCAGCAATGTCAGACAACCACTGGACATCACGACTCACGACGTTGATCTACAGAGATCATAACCGAAAATACAGCCGGCTGAAATAAGACGGCGTGACGAACTAAACAAGTTCAAAAAGTATTGACTCCACGATGCCCATAATAGGGAGGCGTAGCGAATCTTGGGGGCGGAGGGTGTATGTTTAACAACGGATGTTAAGAGGCTATTGATGATGATATCTCTACTTACCCTGAATCTGCAAAAAATGCAATTATATTACTAACTCTTTCACTTTTAGCTTTTACCTAGGATGTTGAAGACACTTCATGTGTAAAAACTAAAATATTCTTGTCTCTTATGTGAAGTGGTTGGCCTGTCTTTCCTGGTGACGATATATAACTGGCCACTTGATGATGATGACGGGGAAGAGCTCAATTCGGGAAGTGCATAATGTGTGTCTCTGTGTTTGTTGAGGGGGAGGGATTGTTACATGCATAATGTAAGAGTTTCGCAATTTTTTGATTCGCAAGGTCTAACATCCTGCTTAGTTCAAAACAAACACTCCCCCTCTTCCGGACGGCGTAAGCGTCAAATTACACTTCTATGTCTATTTGTTAGGTTCGAAAAGGGGTGACAAAAGAATCATTGTTAAGTAGAAATGGGAATTAAAAACAAGGGATTCAGAAAGTACTGACTTCGCGACGCGCATGATAGAGAAGTGTGGCGAATCCTGGGGAAAGTCTATGTCCAACGACGGACTTTGAAAGACTGATGATGATGGAACGTATTATCATGCCCAGTATCAACATAGTCTCGTCCAAGGCGTATCAATATTTACCCTTGTATTTTGAATCCCACCCGTTATCCATCCATCTATTCATCTCTCTCTCCCTATATATATATATATATATATATATATATATATATATATATATATATATATATATATATATATATATTCATAGATACGTTATGAAATGGATTATGATCTGACAGGATGATTATAAATTGCGTTATATCATATCAAAACTCTTATTAGAAATGATCTCCCGTCATTACACGGAAAATGAATCACTTAGCCTACATCCTTTGTTCTAAGGATAAACATAGGCGGAGAATATTCGAACAATTAATGGCATTGTGGCGATTGCATCAATATAAAGGAATGCAGTGGATCTATAAAACATCATTAGTG